>PVKM010001333.1:0-79762 GCA_004027735.1 Carollia perspicillata | reverse complement strand
CTTTGCTGGATAGAGCAGTCTTGGATGTAGGTCCTTGCCTTTCATGACTTGGAATACTTCTTTCCAGTCCCTTCTAGCCTGTAAGGTCTCTTTTGAGAAATCAGCTGACAGTCTGATGGGAACTCCTTTGTAGGTGACTGTCCCCTTATCTCTTGCTGCTTCTAGAATTCTCTCCTTCATTTTAATCTTGGCTAATGTAACTATGATGTGCCTTCTTGGTGTGTTCTTCCTTGGGTCCACCTTCTTTGGGACTCTCTGAGCTTCCTGGACTTCCTGGAAGTCTATTTCCTTTGCCAGATTGGGGAAGTTCTCCTTTACTATTTGTTCAAATAAGTTTTCCACTTGTTGCTCTTCCTCTTCCACTTCTGGTACCCCTATAATTCGGATGTTGGAATGTTTAAAGATGTCCTGGAGGTTCCTAAGCCTCTCCTCATTGTTTTGAATTCTTGTTTCTTCCTTCTTTTCTGTTTGTTTGTTTGTTTCTTCTGGTCCACTCCATTGATTTGAGTTCCAGTTTTCTTCCCATCACTATTGGTTCCCTGTGTATTTTCCTTCATTTCACTTAATGTAGCCTTCATTTGTTCACCTAATTTGCAACCAAAATCAACCAGTTCTGTGAGCATCCTGATCACCAGTGCTTTGAACTGTGCATCTGATAGGTTGGCTATCCCTTGCTTGCTTAAAAGTATTGGCTCTGGGGCTCTGAGCTTTTCTTCTGTTTGAGTCATTTTTGGTCAGGTGGCGCCTGTTACGTATGAGGGGCGGAAACTTAGGTGTTTACCAGGGAGGGTCAACCCAGTTGCAGGGTTGTGATGCTGTCTGTGGGGGCGGGGTCAGAGAGGAACAATGGCACCTGTTCTACGCTCTCTCAGATTTGCGTTCCCTCTGCTGCCTCCCACAAGTAAACTGGGCCCCCTTGGAGCTGGTTCCCAGGTGGGCAGGCCTATGCACACTCCAGGATCCTGCGAGTCTCCCCAGTGACCTCTGCTGTGAGGCTAGGAGCTTCTCCTGGCACGTTTTCAATCAGTGTTTTTAGGTTTTATTTCCTGTCACTGGGGCCCTGCACTGTGGGTCTCTCTCACTGTCCGCTCTTGCCTAGTTTATCTGTGCGTGAATGTGTGTCCACGGTCGTCCAACTGCCCTGCGTGCCCTGCGTGCTCTGCTCGTCTCCTCCCCGCATCCGGGGTCTGCAAGCTCTGCACCGCCTATGCTACCCAGCGCTCCCAGGTCTGCCAGCCACTGCATTTTCCTGCTGTGTTCCCTCTCCGCCCCTCTTACCAGTCTGGTTGAATGGTTGTCGGACTTCCATAGTTCAATTTTCTGTGTTCTGGTTGTGTTATTGTTTGTAAATATTTATTGTCCTTAATCTTG
Organism: Carollia perspicillata; assembly: GCA_004027735.1. Lineage (NCBI taxonomy): Eukaryota > Metazoa > Chordata > Mammalia > Chiroptera > Phyllostomidae > Carollia > Carollia perspicillata. The sequence continues at coordinate 78,391 of PVKM010001333.1, read as the reverse complement.
GTTGTGAGAGGAGGTACAGTGTTTCCATCTACGCCTCCATCTTGGCCGGGCAGAAAAAATTTTTTTTAACTGTGTGGTGATGAAACGTTAACTAGACATTGTGGCGATCACTTTGCAATATATACAAATACTGAATTAGTATGTTATATACCTAAAACTAATACAATATGTTAATTATATCTAAAAAATGCAAAATAAAGGAACAAACTATTGATACATACAACATGGTAAATCTCAAAATAATTATGCTAGTGAAAGAGGCCAGACAAAAAAGAGAGTACATATTCTCTGGTTCCCTTTACAGAAAATATTGGAAAAAACAAACTAACCCATAATGCATGATATGCTCTTTTTTCTCTCTTTCTTTCTTTTCACTCTGTTTTTCTGAGGATAAATTATCTTGATACTCAACCTTACCCAGAGACCTGTTTATCTTTCCCTGTAAGTTCCAATATGAAGCCTGGGTGTATTTTCTCCAGTGTTCTGTAACTTGAGAATGTCAGAGGTGGCAGGGAGAAGGGAAAACTTCACTGGGTAGTTAGCAGTCTTTATGAAGGTCTGCTTCTTTTTCATTTTTTTGTGAGATTCAGTAAGTCCTATGCTAGGTTTCATTTACCTAGCTAGGATGTGTCCTTGGGCATTGGATAGTTCCCTTAAAAACAAAGCAAAACTTAATATTATTATTTATTTTTAAATCCTCACTTGAGGATATGTTTATTGATTTGGCGGGGAGGGGGGAGAGAGACATGGATCTTTTGTCACCCATACGTGACTTGACTGGGGACTGAACCCACAACCTAGTATGTGCCCTGATTGGGAATTGGACCCGCTACCTTTTGGTATACGGGTCAATGCTCCACCCAACTGAGCCACAGGGCAAGAAATCTTCCTTTATAAGTCAATTGTACTTCAACAGAGCTGAAATTAAAAAAGAAAGATGGGATCTTCCTCACTATGCCAAAACAGAAGTGATTTTGCATTGTTGAATTGTTCTTACAAGGTATGTAACTATATGCTTTATAAGAACATGCTGGGCCCTTACAGTTTACTGACTTGTATTGTTGATTATCAAAATTTCTTATAAATCTCTATCTTCCCCTGGAGAGGGTGAATTTCCTGAAAGCATGGACTAGGGTCACACCAGTACGTACTCCCTGGTGTTTATTAAGCAGCAAGTACTGAATACACATTTGCCGAGTGACAAGGACTTGCCGAGAAGAACAGCCTGTGGGGCAGGAAGAGGATTCTACCCAGAAAAAAGACCCATGGTGATACACTAGCAAAGCAGGATCAGGGTGAGCAGGGAGGGCCTGCAAGAACCCCACAGCTGAGGAAAACACTGGAAAAGTTTCACTTTTCCAATTCTATTTGCATAGAATTGAATTTGAAATTAGAATTGGCAACTCTTAAGTTAGGATCAGTTAGCCTCAACCACATAAGTTAAGTGATCAGCATTCAAAATCCTTTCTTGCCACTAAATAAAAATAACACCACAGTGATGTTTAGTACACATACATAATACCAGACCTAGGAAGACAACTCACCACATGTTGTGCTCAAAAACTTTAGCTGGGTCAGTCAAAATCCTTGATCCCAGAGGGGCTGCTGGGTGACAACCACTTTGGTATCTGCGTGGCAGCTTTCTTATCCTTAGACAGGAAAGACAATTTCTCCAAATCCTATTCATCTTAATCAGTACCTAAAAAACTACAAACAATTAGTCAATATGCATTAAACAGTGTATTGTTTATCTAATAGCAAAAGACTGGTCCAAAAAGTTTACAGCCTGAACAAACGACAGGAAAACTAAATACTTTTAAATGAAAGATGGGCATGATAGCTTTTATTCTCAAGTATTTTCAGACTATGAGAAAGAAGAATATTTATGATGTGTGACAATTTCTGGCATTCTTTTAACAAGTTTTTTATTTATTGATTTGAGAGAGAGAGACAGAGATTTGTTGTTCCACGTATTTATGCATTCACTGGTTTATTCTTGTCTGTGTCCTGCCCGAGGATCAAACCTGCAACCTTGGACTGTTGGCATGACACTCTAACCAAGTGAGCTACCCAGCCAGAGCCCTGGCTGTCATTCTTTATAAGTCACAGTCTGACTGACTGTGCTTTGTTTGGTATTTGCTTATTTAAAATTAATATATGGCTAGAGCATGTCAGCCCAGAAACTGGATTTGTGTGTTAAAAAGTTTTCTTAAGTGATTTTATTATTTTTGTTTTGGAATTCTAGGAAAACATGTTTCTAGGGGGTATTTTGTGACCACGAGACCAAAACCCTGAGTACAGTAGCAGATAGGTAAATAAACCTATTGCCTCATTCCCTGGGCTGAACTAAATAATATGAAAAATAGTCAAATAAATAAATACTGTATTAAGATATGATCCCAGTAATTCTTAACTCTAACAACCCTGTATACATATACCTTTAAGAACAGTCAGTAATATATTTGCAAAACAGGTTTCCCTGTAGAAAAAACATGCTTTAATTCTAGCTCATTAGTTGACTAGCCAAATCCATCCCCATTTCTGGAAGAATAAACATTTAAATAGTATGTCATCTTAACTATGTATTGGCAAATATATCCGTTTAAAATGTTTATGGAAAAGTATCAGAAAGAAGCTCTGAAGAGCTTACTTTCCCCAGTGAGGAACCACTGCAACATGGCTGGGCCCTGCACTGCTGTTCTGTTCGTCTCAACACTCAGCCAAACGCCGGAGCTGTCAGATGCAAACGGATGCTCTAAGGTGTGTGTACATAACCCACATTAGAGACTGCCCAAGGTGCTATTAGGCATAAAAATGACATGTACTGTACACCCTTTACCACCTTACTGAAAGTCAATGGGTTTTAAGACCATGAATTCCAAAATGAGCTGTGGAATGGCGAAAACATCTTGTGTTTTTGTACATAAAACTCAAGATACTCCTTTTGAAAAAGAAAAAAGCTGTTATACACACCAAAAAAGCCTGTAATGGTTCTATTCAAATGTGACTAACAATGATGAGAAATGAAACATTCAATAGCTGATGCTGATCTCCTGTTTCTTGTTTATTTTTCCTTCTCCACTAAACACAAGCTTTTTGGTGGAAGCAAATGAAGTTAAATGTTCTGCCTACACTACCTTTCCTCTGATGTGCCTTTGTTCTTTTCCCCTGCCAGTGTGCCATGTAAGACTCACAAAACCCTACTTGCACAATTATTTTTAGAGCCCTCTTTCTGCACTGAACACTACTCATAAAATCTTCTGTATGCTGAAAAGTAGAAACTGATTACAACTAGAAAGAGAGGCAATTCATGCTCAAAAGTGTAAAATGATGTAAACATATTCCACCCAGGAAATCTGAATCAAAATGAAATTTCAATTCTTCAAATAATCATAGGGTGCTTTTCTATATCTACATATAAAAGAGGAGGAAGGGAGAGAAAAATATACATGAGTTCCTCTCACTATAAATGACCAAGAACCTCTATAAACAGTTGGAGAAGAAAAGTCATAAGCAGACTGGATACGAGGCAGGCAACTCAGGAGGATGTCAGAGACGTGTGTGCCTTGCAGGCTGGCAGTCTGTGGAGAGTGGAGTGTAGCCAGGACCTCAATATGTGGTGATTTGTCCTGCTCAGGCAGCTGCTTTTCTAATTAGCCGCATAAGCGCCTTTATCTATTTTATTATTTGTAAACATCACAGCCTTGCATTGCTCTTATTCTTTTTTATTATATAAATATACAAATTGATATAATAAATATAATATAAATACATAATAAAATTACATAAGTGCCTTCTCAAGTAAATTGCAAGCTTTGAAGGGCGGCCCCAAACTGCTTGTGAATTATTTGACTGATTACATACAAAAAATGATACTTGTCTAATATAAATTTAATTGGAAGGAGGTTACTTCATGTTTTCCAGGGTGGCTCCTAAGATTTTTACAGTGTGGAAACAGGAAGGGAAGAATGTGACAGTCCACAGGCAGCTATGCAGTTGTATTGACTACAGTGATTAAGAATTGCGTGCTTCATGTTAGGACTGTCATGGAAGCACAATGTCTACTGGGCCACGGTTCCATTTGGTGATGGGAAAAGAAGAGCAGGGTTAGCCAGAATTCTGGCGGGGAAAGTTGGTTTCTGCTACCAGAGTGTCCCGCTCGCTTTATGCGCCCTCTCTTAACTCTCTTTTGGAATACTCTAATTTGAATACAGGTTTAACTAAGATACTATTTGCAAAATGAAGCTGTATGGGTAAGTAGTATTTTTATTTGAAATAACGCAAAGAGGTACAGCTCAAATTACTCCATTCACCTGAAAGAAGGCAAGAAAGGAAGAACAGAGGAAGAACAGATGGGACAATTAGTAACCAAATACCAACATGGCATATTTAAACCCAACCATATCAGTAATTACATTCAATGTAAATGGACTCCAGTTAAAAGACATAGATTGTCAATATGCATAAACTATATGGTGTCTATAAGAGAGGCACTTTGAACAAAAGGTACAAATAGATTAAAATTTTAAAAAGAGGTATCATGTAAATAGTGCATGAAAAATACAGTGCAGCTGTATTAATAGACAAAGTAGCCTTAAAAAAAAAAGACTATTACAGAGCTAAAATGGAACATTTAATAATGATGGGCCAATGTGTCAAGACATACCAACCCTAAATGTGCATGTACTGTATTTTTAGGATGGTGAGATGCACCAGACCATAAGACACACCTAGGTTTTAAAGGAGGAAAGTAGGGAAAAATTTTCGAAGCAAAAAATGTGGTGAAATATTTAATAACCTGTGACCCCGCTCCACCGCCACCCCCTACAGTGAGCCAGGTAAGCTGTATTTGGAATATAAGACACCCCTTTTCCTCCCAAATTTGGGGGGAAAAAGTGCATCTTATAGTCCAAAAAATACAGTACATAATAACAAAGCTTTAAAATACACAAAGCAAAAATAGACAAAAATTTTTAAAAGAGGAAATTAACAAATTCGCAATACTACTTGGAGTGTTTAATATTCTTCTCTCAGCATTCAGTTACTATCAAAATATCAATAAAATATAAAAGATTTAAACATAAGCAACTTAAATGATACAGAAAGAACACTATACCTCTAATAACAGCAGAATACACATTCTTTTCAAGTGAACGTGGAACATTAGCCAAGATAGACCATATATCCTAGGCGACAAACAAGTTTCCATACATTTCAAAGTTTCTCGTACAGAGTACGCTTTCTGACCATAATAGTATTAAATGTTGGTTTTTTAATGAATTGACTTATAATAAATATCCTTTCTTATGGCTGGTAATAGTAATTTTCTTGAACTGTGCCTTATCTAATATTAATATAACCCCATCAACTTTCTTATGTAGTGTTGTGCATGGTATATCTTTTTTAAATGTATTTGTGTATTTACATTTAAAGTACTTCTCTCACAGAAGCATATGTTGATTTTTTGCTTTTTTATCCAACCTTAAAATAATAATAAGATACCTAAAAAAATTCCTAAATATTTAGAAATTGAGCAACATACTTTTAAATAAACTACGAGTCAGAGATTTACATGAGTTAGTAAATGGTAAGGTAAATTAAAAAATATATTAACTAAATAATAATGAAATCTTAAAATATCAAAATTTAGAAATTCTGTACAAGCTCACTACCAAAAGTAAAGCAGAAATTTACTTGTGAGAATGCGTTTTGCTGTAAAGTGCTGCTGATTCAATCTTTAAAAAACAGAACTGCCTAAGAGTCTGGATTAATTTTCTCATAGAATATTATCTACTTGTACAGTCACCTCCATTCTTTTTATGTATGTGTGTATATATGTATGTATATATATATAATACATACATACACACACACACACACACGTGTGTGTGTGTCTATATATAATCTCACAAGGTTAAGAAAATGACAATTTATGGCATATAACCAAAGCAATATTTAGAGGAAAATTCATAGTTTTAAATGCTTCTATTAGAAAGGAAGTAAGATCTCAAATCAATGATTTCAGCTTAAATCTTAAGATAGAAAAAAATTAGATACAAAGTAAGTAGAAAGAAGGAAATAATAAAAAGCAGAACTTGATAAATAGAAAATGGATAAAGCAGGGAAAATCTAAGTCAAAAGTTGGTTTTTTGAAAAGATTTTAAAAACTAATACACCCTTGGCAAGACTGATCTGAAATATCTTTGTTTCAGAAAATACAAATTTCTACCCTGGCTGGTGTAGCCCAGTGGACTGAGTGCTGGCCTTCGAACCAAAGGGTCACAGGTTCAATTCCCAGTCAGGGCACATGCTTGGGTTGTGGGCCAGTTCCCCACTTGGGGGTGTGCAGGGGGCAGCCACACACTGATGTTTCTCTCCCTTTCTCCTTCCCCTCCCCTCCCTCTAAAAATAAATAAAGAAAGAAAGAAAAAGAAAATACACATTTCTAATAATAGGAATGAAGGAAGACATCACCACAGACCCTGCAGATGTTGAAAAGCTAGTAAGGAGATAGTATAAACAATTTTATTCTATTTATTAGGTGAGACAAATGTCTTGAAAACCACAATTTACCAATAATAATATACAGGAACAGCACAAGAAAAAATTTAAATAGCCCTAAATCTATTAAATAAATTAATTTTGTAATTTAAAAAATAACAAGCATCATACCCATTAGGATGGCTATTATTAAAAAACCAGAAAATTAAGTGTTGGCAAGTTTGTGGAGAAATTAGAACCTTTGTGTGTTTCTGGGGGGAACATAACATGATGCAGGTTCTATGGAACACTGTAGGGCAACTTCTCAAAACATGAAGCATGGAATTACCATATGATCCAGTAATTCTACTTCTGAATAGATGCCCAGAAGAAGTGAAAGCAGGGACCTGAGAAGGCATTTGCAGACTATGTCTGTAGCAGTATTATTTACAAAGACAAAAGGTAAAACAACCCAAGTATCCACTGGAAGATGAATGGATAAACAAAATATGATTTATACATAAAATGAGTATCATTCAGTCTTTTAAAAAGAAAATTTTGACATGGTACAGCATGGATGAGTCTTGAACATATTATGCTAAGTTGAGTGAGTCCATCACAAAAGGACAAGTATATCATTCCTCTTACACGAAGTTCCTAGAGAAGTGAAAAATGCATAGAGACAGGAGGTAGACGGTGGTTGCCAGGGCGGGCAGGGGGAGGAGAATGGGAGCTAAGGGTTTCACGGGTGCAGAGCTTTAGTTGGGGAAGATGAAAAAGTTCTGGAGAGGAATGACTGCGATGTTTGCACAACAATGTGAATGTCACTGAACTGGGCACTTAAAAAAGATTAAAATGGTAAATTTTATGTATATTTTACTACAATAAAAAACAAGACAGCAACAGTGAAACATTCCTACAAACTAAACCACAAGCCTGATAGCTTCACTAGTAAATATTGAACATTTAAGGGAAAAAAATAACACCAAGCTTACACTGACTCTTTTAGGAAATAGGGGACGCTTCTCAGTTTTGTTTTACGAAGGCAGTATAACCCAAGTAAGTAGTACACCTGCAGGAGATAAACATTTGCATGTTGGCCACATTGTTACAGTGCAGGTTTACCACACGCTTAGTGCTTCTGTTTACAATATTAAGTGTTTGTCAGGAACAAACGAGGATATCTAACAGGATGAATCCCAGGTAATAGGTTTCTAGGCATGTCTTGGTGTGCTTTCATTGCTGAGGCTGATACTTAAATTGAGTTACTCCAGTTCAGGGCAGAAAAATACAAAGGCAAGAAGAATCTCCACAAATCCTCGTTAGGTGTTTTTTACTTACTGTTTGTGGTCCTGATTCTTCACTTAATTTAGCTCAAACTAATTCTGTGATACCAAATTCTAGTCCATGTAGTCAAGCAGTTATTTCTTGTACTTACTCTTCCTATAGGTTCCTGCTTTCTTCCTCTCAATGACCTTAGGGCCCTGGCCCTCTGAGATCTCAATGCTAAGACTCAGTCATGAAGTCAACTGGCTAAAGCAATCACTGAGGAATAGATTCAGAAAGAACTGAAGCTCATATGAGTGCTGAAGTGACAGAATTTCATTATAAATAGCACTTATTATACTATCAAGTATACAGAGGTATGCCATGAGGAGCTGACAGACTTCCTGCCAGCTCTGGGCCTATTTTAGAATGCAAGGAGAAGAACACACATATAAAATGACTCGGATTTTGCATATAGTATGATGAGCCAAGCAGAAGATGGCTTTAGCATTTAGCAGTTTTCTGGGCCTACCACTACTACTGCATTGTGCTTGGGAGCAGAGCAGTCCTTGGTATAGGAGAACGACTTGCGGGGAAGCAACCCCGCCCTCTCTCCAAATTCGGGCTAGCTGCTTTGCTTCCCACTAAAATGGAGCCCTTTTCACAACGATCCACACATCTGCCTCACCATACCAACAAGATAGACCATAGCAGAGTAGGTCAAATATAGATGCAAGGACATTTCACATTAAAAATGTGGAAGTATGTCTGAAAAAACTGCTACTTTTATTTTTGTAGAGTAATAGTTTTAAGCACTTTTTAAATAAAAAACATGATTTTAGTTAAAGAAAATACTCCATACTAGACTTGGCAAACGGAAAAAAACTTTGAGGAAATAAGGAACCAATTCCAATTTATTTTTCACGTAAAGCTGAATTTTTTAAAAAAATTAAGTGTTTAGTGCCCTGGCTGGTGTGGCTCAGTAGACTGGGTGTCGGCCTGTGAACCAAAGGGTCACCAGTTTGATTCCCAGTCAGGGCACATGCCTGGGATGTGGGCCAGGTCCCCAGTAGTGGGTGTGAGAGGCAACCAGGTGAGGTTTCTCTCACACATCAGTGTTTCTTTCCCTCTCTTTCTCTTTCCCTACCCCTCTCTCTAAAAAATAAATAAATAAAATGTTTTAAAAAATTAAGTGTTTACCATGTGTACGGCCTTGTGCTAAGTGCTTTACATGTGGCGTATTATCTTATTTAACTTCTGTTTCCCTATCAAGGGAAAATACAAGTTACCCACCCATATTACAGAGGAAAACCCCATCCAGGATGAAGTAACATAGTAAAGCCCCCAACCAACGACTGATGGGGCTTCCATTCGAACCCAAGCAGTCTAACTGGAGAGACACACTATTTTTTTCTAAACATCTTTGCTATTCACATACATATAATTCACCCATTTGCATTCCACGTTTGTACAAACACACATGCAAGAAGGATCACAGTACTGACTCTCCAGTCTGTATGGGGTTTCTAATTTGTTGCAACTGATTTAAGGAGGCCAGAATTCCTTTTCTCCCTTCATCTCTCCCGATTCTGCTTCTTCTCTTGGGCCTTAATCAAGTAGCAAGTAATGCCACTGCAAGACACCAGGCCCCAGATTTAGGAGTGCAGTTATTCTTTCTAGTACTCAAATCTCAAGATACAAGCAAAGCACTCTTGCCTCACATAAATACTGTAACATTTTAACACCCCGTTCTTTTTAACTGGTCTACTTTTACACAGCTGCAGAGAAGCAAAGAAGGGCTCATTTCCCTTGCTACTAAAGCTTGATCCTAAGATTGCATTCTCACATCTCAAAACTATTAGCAGAGAACCAAGGAACTAGAGCAAACAGTACTGCTTGTTGTATGAATCTATAATGATTATCCTTGGAGCACTTAGCCAGCTCTGAGGAAAAACTATTTGTAAGGATTCCCAGTTGTCTCGCTCACTGAAATCTCAGGGGAAAAACATTGCTGTTAATCATACACTAAATGTCTGCCCTCCATTTAAAAGTTAACCTCCCTTTGATATTTCCTGGTTTCTAAGCATACTTTAACTAAATAAAGTAGTGAGACATTCATGTTTTTACCTTTATAACTGTTTAGCTTTCCTTCTCAGCTGGGAAGATGGTACAAAGTTTTCACTCAAAGGAACAAGCATCATCTCAACAAACATGCTACCCAAGAGGCTAGCATTAATGAGAGCAAATTGAAATGTTATTGTTGTATTGTGTTGGATAGTGAAAGCCAACAGGTATGAAACATGTAAGTATCAAATGCACTGCGACAAAAACTGAAGCTTCCATTAACCCTGCAAATTTCGGTGAACTCCGAGGGTGACCATTCATGAGGCAAACACTCAGGCAACTCATACATCTTGTTTTAATCTTTCTTTGGATGATTACAATTTGGGGGTATAAATAAGGTTATTAACCTTAGAACAGAACAACAGAACAGAACAGAACAACAACAATCACAGTAAGTATTTACAGAGCACTCTGATGGTGCTGTGACGTCAGTCCCTCTGCAGCTTCCCAGTGGGAATCTCAAGCTCAGAGTTTGCTCTCCGTGACCGCCCTTAAAGGTGCCCATCCCAAGTACGCACACACAGAAAAGGCTTAGCTCTTCAAGGGATTCCACGTAAACCCATCTCAAATCTGGCTCAGTCCAAAATATCTGAAGGGTACACTATTCTAGTTACTCTGGATGTTGTCTCCGAAACCATTATGCTGGACCAGAATGAAATCTGTTTTAACTCATCCGCCTGGCATTTCACATTTGTGTGTGCTACAGAAACTTCGGGAAGTATTAATCAGGTTTAGTGGGCTTATAAAGGATATTAAGCTACACTCACACTTTATGCATTATCAGTCCTTACAAATTCCAGTAACAATTCACATAGACGAGGTTAATGGACTTGTCTATGAGAATTTTCTTCCCTTAATTGGATTTCTGCTTTCTTATTCATTGCACAGGTCCCTTAGTTTACCAGTTGACAGGAGATGCTTTTACCTGCATGCAGGCTTTACCCAGTCATGTTTGGACTAGATATCAATAAGGCTGCCCTGGCACAAAACAGCATGTTATTAACAATTCAAGTCATAATGAACATCAGGTATAAAAACTTGAAATATAACATTAGGGAATAAAAGTGTCCAAATTTCACTTCCAAATAAAAGTGAAATTTCCATAATTTCAAAAGAATGTGAAATTTAGGTAGGCAGAGGTTACAGCATTTTGTAAATTCTATTTTAAAGAACCATAAGTAGTTACAACTTGCAAGAAAAGCAAGGCCAACGGAGCCATAGACTGGCAGGTAAAATTCTGACCACCACACCACAGGGGATACAGCACGGTCAGCAAAGGGACCAGAGAGTGGAGAGAAAAACTCATAGGAACGGTACCATTTCTACATGAGAACAGATGAGTTGAAAGTTTCCAGAGAGCACTCAGAATTCTATATAATTACAGAGCGGGAGGCCAGAGTCTGTTAGATTCCTCCTTAGCTGCATCTGTGCTTTTTACCTGTAACAGTCAGATGCTGCTCCCACCGGGGGTCACTCCTTTCCTCTTCTTATCTTCAAGAGGTCTGTCTGTCCTCAGGCCTTTTATCCAATAGGAAACAAATCTCTGATTTCCTTGTGGCCTTGTGGTGATTACTTGGAGATTAACTCCAACATTTTGTTCTTATTCAAAAGATTAGTTTAACTGACAATGACCAGAAGGGAGGGGGGAAGGGAGTAAGGGGGAGGGAGGAGAGGAGAAGAAGGGGAAGGTCAAGTCAAGAAGTCACAGAACGTGTATAAAGAACCCACGGACAAGGACAACAGGGAGAGAGGGGAAGATGGAAGGTGGAAGGTGGGGGGATGGGTAGGGCAGGGGAGAGTAATGGGGAAAACATGGGGACAACTGTAATTGAACAACAACAACAAAACAAAAAGATTAATCTTCCTAAAAAACTCACTTCTCAACTACTCTTGTAGCTAGAGCAGACATGTGACCATGTTCTGGCTAAAGCCTTTGCTTTAAGGGAAAAGGGCTGGAAGATGGCTTGCTGGTACCAACACACCTGCCTCTTTTCTGAACTTAGATGTGATGCTGTGTACAGAGGAGGAAAACAGCCTGGTTCTTGATGGCATCATAGAACAAGTAAACTAGCCATCTTCCTCTGGACTTCTTGCTAGGTTTAGAAAATAAATCCTTATATGTTTTAGCCACTATTAGGTTTTCTGTTATTTTCATCCAAGAGGATTCTAACAAATAATTACCATTACTGTTAAGCCCTGGGAGTCCAGGGATAAATCCATTTGGTTCCTGCTCTCAAGGTTCTTACCATCAAGTGAAGACGAATGAGGTACACACAAAGAGTCCTATACATGTATAGCAGACCTAGGTATAAGGTAATATCAGAGCACAGAGGAATGAATAGATCTATTGGTAGTGGCTAGAAAAAGTTTCCTAGTAGGGGCAACATTTGTGCTGGGTCTAGAAGAATGAGTAGGGATATTCCAAGTAGGTAGGGGTGAAAGCCAGGGCATCTCAAGCAGAGAAATTAGCACAAAATAAGACAAAGAAATGTGAAGGTGCATGGTATTTTCAGAGAATAAAAAATAGTTTGGAAAAATATGCTAAGTAACTTTAGAAATGAGTCTGTAAGTCCAAAGGCAACAGAAACTATAATTAGCACTGTACTCCAGTTGATAAAAAGTCAACAATTCTGAAACCAGTATACACATCTACTGGAACTGAACAATTCAGAAATAGATAGCAGGTGGTGGGATCCAAGGTTCTCACCAGTGTAAATATGTATCCTTACTCTGCCAGCTGAGAGTGCCTAGAAGCAACCATACCCCAAAGCAAAAAACCACGCCAAGCACCCTGATTTTGTTTTCTAACACCAATCTCTAATAAAAGGAACCAGGGCACCGTGGAGAAATGGCTGATTGTAGGACTGAGGTAGGGAATATGAACTAAGTCTGTAGCATCTTACAGTGCCAAAGGTAGGAAAGTGCTTAAAACAACAAACAAGACAAGACAAAACAAAACAAGACAAAATCCCACCCAACTCCCTGCAATGACAGGGATATGTCAAAGCCACACATGAGCCAAATGAAAGAAAGAGCTCCCACTGGCAAAAGCTGAAACACTTTGAGAAACAAAATAAAGCAGTTCTGGATTATAGTCCAAAGTATAAATAAATATCATATGTTCATACTAATATAAATGATTACTTGAATAAGTAAATAAATAAAAAAGGAAGAAAAGACAGATCTCCCATGCAAAAGCATACCAAATACTTTATGGAGACACTGCCCTCAAAGAGGTGTGGCATACCTCTTCATTCTTTAAATGTGGGCTGTGCTACGTGACTTCCTTCTAAAAGTACAGTATGGAAAGGAGGAACATAACTACAGTGGAGAAGCCTGACCAACGCTACCTCAGTCAGGTGATCAAGGTTAACAGCAACAGTGATTAGTCACGTTGAGAGCGGGTACTCTTGATACAGGATGAGAATGGCACTTTACTTCCATCTTCCCCCTCCCCAGAGCCCGTAACCCCAGTCTAATCACAAGAAAAACATCACACAAACCCAGCTGACAACCATAATTTGGGGAGAGGGGACACACAATCAGGCTATAACAAAAGCTATCGTAGAGCCAGCCATGAGTGGGCCCAGCCTTAGGAGGGCATAGTACAACTTGAGCATGAAACCAACTCTCAGGAAGGTAAATTGGGAAAATTAAAAGAAGTTAGTTTCCATTGTTAAGTCGTTGGATTAAGTTTCATTTCAAGACAGTCCCACCTCTGACTTTTTCAGTTATTGAGCCAAAATATTCTCTCAGTTTTCTGAGTTTTCTGTTATCTGAAACCTAAAGTAATCTGATAGAGAAATTATGTGATTTCTTCTACCACCTGGCAGTCTAGGGGGGAAACCTTTGGTTTTATCTGGATTAGGCCTGGCCAGGCTGGTGGTACAGAAGGTGGCGATTTAGGATGATGACATTGAGGGGAAATATGACTGAGGCAGTAAGCCCCAAGTGATCAGAAATAAAACACAAAAAGGAGAAGGAGGGATGAAGGGGTTGCGGGGTGGGACAGAGCGGTTGATGAACTTGATGGGACTGAAGTCTGGATTTAACAGAAACAAGGAGAAGGGAAGACAAGGTTCTGGTTAGTAATTAGGCCCTCTGAGTTTGTTAACCAATGTCGCCGAGTAACAGAAACAGTAACACTAACAATGTGAAGGAAATCCTCCTTTGAATGAGCAGGTTTTGCAGTGTGGTTAGAGAGAACCACAAGGCCATAAACACCTATAAAAGAGAAACATTTGGACCAAGGTGAAAACAGGGACTCTCCTCAATCACCTCATTTTAATCTGAAGGTCATTACAATAGATCGCCAACCCTCACTCTTCAGGAACAGTCTCCCACTGGCCACATCTATTAAGCCAGAGTTTGTCAAACTAAGGTCCCACAACAAATTTTGAAACTGTGTTTTAATGATGATAATAATCTAAAAAAATCAACAGCAGCAAATGTAAACTGCTAGTTGATTTCAGTGCTTGTATTTGCATTTATGACTGTGTTGGCAACGAGCAGCACTGAGATAACACGAAAGTGGTGTGTCTGAGTACGTGGCACACTGTGAAAGCCTCTGCAGTGTTCCGAATGGAGAAGAGCGGTGAGCGAATGGAGAAGACACACAGCACACAACGCAGTACGGATGGGCTGAAACCAGAGGCACCTGAGAGGCGGTGGTCAGTACCCTGTGTTTAATGAGCGCTGCAATTTAGTTTTGGTAAAATATCAGCAGTCACATTATAGTACTGTTAACTTGAATTTTATTGGCTTTGTGGTTATATCTCTCTACTTATTTTGATTTTGTAGTTGAATAAGAGCTCCCTGCAAAAGAAGCTTATACCTGACTTCTGTAACAATATACTTAAAAACACTTTAAGTCAACCTACAGGTCTGAGAATTTTTTTTCTTTAAACAGATGTTTACATGTTTCAAATTGAGAAATACAGTATTAGAAGATTCTATTCCACGGCATTCGACTCTTAGTCCTCCTGATTAACAGAAATAACCCAAGAAGAGCATAACCGCCTCAATTCTCCTTGGAAAGTAGTTCCAGGTGAAGAGGTAAAGCGTTTGGACTAAGTTGAATCCAGGCTTTGCCACTGGCTACCACATAACCTCTGATGTGATACTTAATTTTGTGAATCTCAGTTTCCTCAGAATGGTGTGGCTAATAAGATTATTTCAAAATACAGGAAGGTTACAGGAGATGATCTCTGCAAGCATATCCGTAGCACAGGGCTGGGGGCATGGTGCACTTGCTCAGTAAACTTCAGCTGGTATCACTGCTATCATTAGTCTGGCTCTTCTTACAGTTCCCGCGGGGCTTCATGACCACCACAGGACCAACCCTTTTATTATGCTCCTTAGTTTAAACAGCCCTACGTAGTCCCAACTTCCCAAGAAGGTGAAAGACTCATATACCAATGAAGTACGGGTAGTATAATATCAAGCGCTGAATATAATAATATTCAGACTATAATAAGCCTCAAGTTCAAATCCTGGCTCAGCTATCTACTAATCATAATTTTTGGGAAAGTCACTTATTTTGCCAATAGGCTCATCTGTAAATTGGAGATAATTCTCAAGTTACAAAATTCTTACAAAGAACATTATAAGCTACCTAATGTTTTACAAATATAAAGTGAAATTATTAGTCAGTGAATTCTAGAAATATTCCTAAAGGGCACCCCTTAAAGCTTAAAGAGGAAAAAGCCACAAAAAATAATAAATTAGGAACAAACATTATTCCCATCTCTCACTGTTGAACCAATCAGGTGTTGAGATGGCCGATTAGGCCAAAAGCCAAACTGAAGTGACAACCAAGCTTTTTATTTACTGTAACAATGTAAGCAAGAGACCAAAAGAGGCACGAGCTCACGGGCACTCCATTTTTCTGTGTGGAACGGCACCAGGTAAGAAGCAAGTAGACGGCAGCACAGACGGAGGAAACTGTCCTGCTGCCCAGGAGCCCGGGGGGTCGGGGAAGGGGAAGAGCTAAAAGTGGAATGGTCCTGAGCCAAAGTGGAGAAAGTGTCTATGCAGAAGCCACCAATAAGGAGTCCTCTGATGCAGTCCTTTGGGCTTAGAATTGTCAAATGACAAAACTAAAACAATTATGTAACAAGTTTGATGTCCTTTACTCAAAGGAAGCCAATCCATGGATTGGGGATTTTGACACAGGAGATGTCCAACCCTGTAGAGAATTTTTATGAGCCAAACTAATGACATAAATCAGGGGCAGCAGGGAGGGGGTAGGTGACCGGTCGGGGGGTAGGTGGATGGATGGTAACCAAGGCCAGGATTGGATTACAGGACAGTTAACAAGATTATGCATTCTCTTGAGGGTTAATACCCCCTCGAAGGGGTATTACTTCTGATATTTCAAAGTTGCATTAACCTAGATGCACAAGAACAATGGGCAAGTTTGGCTTAAAACCCTTCACTAAAGAAGTTGCAGGCCTGGGGCATGACTACCCACCTTGACCTGCCCAGTTAGGAATTTATGGTCACATCACCCTTGAGGTTATTTTCCATAGAACCCCCTTTTTATCCACAGGGAAACACAGTGCCTCACAAGCAGTGGAGCAATCTTCCCAAGGGATTTGGGGCAAGAGCAAAATTTTATAGAAACATACAAGAGGCAATAAGAAAACAGGGCCTGGTTGGCTAGAAGGGCAGGGATTTCCCTTTAAGACTAGCAGGGCCTATTTCCTAGGAGAAGGTAAACAAGGTAACGGTGAGCTGGAGGATTGCGACTGGTGTATGTTAGGTTTCCTCGACAGGTATTTCCTGAAAGTGAAGGCTGGCTAGGCCATGGCAGAAACCACTATTTGTGGGTCTTGATATAAAAATTAACTTTATCAGAATGTAGATACACATGTGAACATGGCTGTCCAGGGGGCCTTGACTGAAATCCTTCCAGAAAACTGCAACACACTGGCTGTGCATCAGTTTTGGTGTGGGGAGGCCAGCTTCTCCCCACAGGCCTCCCAGGAAAAGTCTTGTAATTGCCTATGGTCAGGCCTGAAAGACCAGGCATAGGAGTATGAACTGGAGCCTGCTCCTCACCCCCCCCACAAAAAAGAATATAAATATTCTTTACCCAACACATAATAAACGTTATTCCGAGAAGTTATATAAACTAAAAACCAATAAATTTAATGTGGATGAAAAAGGGGTTCTATGGAAAATAACCTCACAGGGTGATCTGATCATAAATTCCTAACCGGGCAGGTCATGGAGGGTAGTCACGCTCCAGGCCTATAAATTCTTCACTGGAAAAAGTTTAAGCCACCCCTGTCCATTGTTCTCCTGCATCTCGGTTAACACACCTTTGAAATGGTCTTAGCAAGCAATGGACAAATTCCATTTTCCTAAAAAGCTGAAACACTGCCTGGGGCAACTTGAATCTTATTTAATATAAAAACAACCTGATTAAATGACCCTTTTAAAACAACAACAACAACAAAAACAAAAACTCATTACTAGCTATCAGCCATCTCTTTGCCACCTGATCACATAAGGTGTGTCTATAAAGCAATGTCGTTTAACTAAAAACTAGACCTGTACATCAAAATAAGTGTTTCCCCTTCAAATAAGTCACCTTAAGAGATTACTATTTACTCTAATAACAGTAAAACACCTTTGAAATTCCATTTTCAGATAATGTCCTCATTGCAAGCTTATTGATTCTTTTTCACATCCTCAGTGGTGGCAAACTGTTTGCTTTAAGATATACACCCCTTGTTGTATTTAGAGTAGGTTGTTGTTCTTGTTGCCGTCAATGTATAGACTCCTAACATAATCGCCTTGCAAGAATCACATTCATTGAGAGAGAGCTCCTGGAATGTTCTGTTTCCTTGAACAGTCTTAAGCGGTCATACCTCAAATCAAGTTCACACAGTACAAATTGTACTACCACAAATGATAGTATCCTTTTGCTTATTCTTTTTTAAGAAGCCAAAACTATCTGGAAATATGAGCTAAAATTTTTTTATTTAAAGTTTTAAAAACATATATGGATAGCAAAAATAGGAAATTACAGGGGGAAAGGTCCCTCTTATGATTGCAACAAAAAGCAATGTGAAATACCTAGGTACAAACTTAGCCAGAAATGTACAGGAATGACATAAAGAAAGGCATACAACTCTACAGAGGGGTGTGGGAGATAATTTTAATAAATAGAAAGGCAGTACATGGGTTTCTGGAGTTGAAGATTCAACTCTGCGAAAAAGTAAATTCTTGCCAAAATCATCTATAAAACTAAACTAGTTCCAATCAAAATTCAAAAAGTGTTTTTGGAGAAGTTGAACAAATACTTTCGAAGTTCATTTGGAAGATAAAACGCAGGGAGCACCAGGAAAATCCTGGAGGGGAAGTAGTGATGTTGGTTGTGGTGAGATAGGGTAAAGCAGGCCGGGGGTGGGGGTAGGTGCTTCCCGTCCAGACATGAAAACATACTATGAGGGATCCAAGGTGGCAGCGGAGTAGGTGAAAGGTACACTCACCTCTCCCAGGACCAGACTGGAATTACAACTAAATTATAGAACAATCATCCTGTATACCCAACTGAAAACTAGCTAAGGAGAAGTCTTATAAACAAGGATTTACAGAAGAAGCATCATCAAGACTGATAGGAAGGGTAGAGACATGAAAAGGGCTGGCCCCACTCCCATGGGCAGCTGAGGTTCCAGAGGGCTATCTCAGCTGTGGGGGCTCCTCCTAAGAAGCTGGGGTCTCAGCCCAAAGAACCAGAGCTGGGAAGAGATGCATATATAACACGTGGCTCTGAAAATCAGCAGGGATTCTGTCCACCAGGCAGAGACAGGAGTCTGTCTCTTCAAGGGCCAGCACAAAAAATCTCATTCGCAGCCACTTACCCTGGGCTCTAGAAGAGGGAGGGCAGTGTGGAATAAAATAGCATCAGGAGAAACTGGGGCTTGTGGCTCCGGGGAGAGAGCTGAAGGGACAGCCACCAGAATCCCTGTGCTGAGTCACACTCCCGCAGTGCACGAACCATCTTTCTTGGGTAGAGCACTCCCCTCTATAAAGCCTCAGTCTGGGAAAGCAATAACCCCACCCTCTGGGCTTCCTGTCGCCCTACCCTGGAGCTTCTGCCCTACTGAGGAGACAGCTGTCTGGGTTGGGCAGATTCAATAAATGTCAGTGACTGAGCTGTGTGACTTTGGAGCATCGGACATTTACCTCCCTTTCCTGTGAACCTGATCGGCAAGTCCCCCTCATGAGAAATCCACTAGCCCCATCATCCCAACTCCCAGCAGCCCTGACCTGTTGAGATTGGGCTCCTTGAAGAATCTGGGAAGACTAAGTTGTGTGGCTCTATGACAGGGGACACTTTTCCCCTCACACGTCCAACTGGTGAAGAACCCTCTCTTCACACGGCAAAATCGAAGTCTGTTTGGGCCTGATAAACTCTGCAGGCCTCACTCTGATGACTCCCTGAGACCCCATACCACAACAAAAGTGGCAGCGAGACTTGGTATACCTTGGGACATTTGACCTCAGACCCAGCCCTGGAGCTGAGTTTGAACCTGTATCAATCTGGTTGCTAAACACCACTCACACTTACCTGCTGACTCACTGAGAATCTACCTCATGCAACTCAACTATTGCCAGAGGCTCTTTCAGTGACTGAGCCTAACAGGCAGATAGCAGGAGGAGACAAGTGGAGGTGGATCTTGGGGTGCCTTGGGACGTTTGCAGACCTACACTGAGGCCTGATTCTGGTAAAAGCCAGCCCTGGTACACAGCTTGGTCCTTCCCATGCACTTCCAGGCCCAGAAGAAGAAGCCACAAACTACGGATAGGGTTGTGGCCCCAAACAGGTTGCCCAGGGCCAGTCACAGGCAGGGTCTCACATTTGCCTGCACCAGAATCCCTTCCAAGAGGCCCCAGAACCAACACACCCAGTGGGAATAGAGGGAACACAGCTCAACATAAGAAAGGCCACATATGACAAACCCACAGCCAACATCATATTCAATGGGCAAAAACTAAAAGTGTTTCCCTTAAATCAGGAACAAGACAAGGTGTCCACTTTCACCTCTCTTTTTCAACATAGTACTGGAAGTCCTAGCCACAGCAATCAGACAAGAAGAAGAAAGAAAAGGCATCCTAATTGGAAAAGAAGTATTACCTGCAGATGGCATGATACTATATATAGAGAACCCTAAAGATTCTATCAAAAAACTACCAGAACTGATAAATGAATTTAGTAAAGTAGCAGGATACAAAGTGAATTTCCAGAAATCAGTTGCATTTCTATACACCAATAATGAACTATCAGAAAGAAAAACTAACACCCTGACTGGTGTAGCTCAGTGGATTAAGTGCTGGCCTGCAAACTAAAGGGTCACTGGTTAGATTCCCACTCAGGGCACATGCCTGGGTTGCGGGCCGGGTTCTCCGTGGGCAGCATGCGTGAGGCAACCATACATTGATGTCTCTCTCCCTCTCTTTCTCCCTCCCATCCCCTCTCTCTAAAAATAAATAAATAAAATCTTTTAAAAAAGAAAGAAAAACTAAGAAAACAATCCATTGATAATTGCTTGAAAAAGAATAAAACACCTAGGAAAAAATTTAACCAAGGAGGTAAAAGACCTCCTTATGATTTGGAAAATCATAAGACACTGAAGAAAGAAACTGAAGAAGATAAAAATAAGTGGAAACGTATACTGTGTTCATATATAGGAAGAATTAACATCATTAAAATGTCTATACTATCCAAAGCAATCTACAAATTCAACACAATTCCTTGTAAGTTACCAATGGTGTATTTCGCAGAACTAGAACAATATACCAAAAATTTATGTGACCCTGAATAGCAACACCAAAGACCCTGAATAGCAACAGCAATGTTGAGAAAAAAGAATAAAGGTGGAGGAATCATGCTTCCTGATATCCAACTGTGCTACAAAGACATAATAAGACAGCATGGTACTGGCATAAAGATAGGCATATAGATCAATGGAACACAATAGAGAACTCAGAAATAAACCTATACCTTTATGGTCAATTAATATATGACAAAAGAGGCAATAACATACAATGGGATAAAAATATCTATTCAATAGATGGCACTGGAAAACTGGACAGATACATGAAAAAAAGAAAACCAGACCACCTTGTTGGACCACACACAATAATAAACTCAAAATGGATTAAAAACTTAAGATTTGAAACCATAAAAATCCTATAAGAAAATATAGGTAGTAAAATCTCAGACATTGCCCATAGCAATATTTTTTTCTGACATATTTCCTTCGGTAAAGGAAACAAAAGAAAAAATAAACAAATGGGACTACATTAAACTAAAAAGCTTTTGCATAGCAAAGGAAATCATCAAGGAAGTAAAGAGACAACCCACTGAATGGGAGAACACATTCACCAATGATACACCTGATTAAAAATTAATATTCAAAATTTATAAAGAACTTATAAAACTGAACACCAAACAAGAAAGCAAACAAACAATTAAAAAATGGTCAAAGGCTCTGAAGAGACACTTTTCCAAAGAGGACATACAGATGGCCAGTAGATATATGAAAAGATGCTCAATGTCACTAATCTTTAGAGAAATGCAAATAAAAACCACAATGAGATATCACCTCATACTTGTCAGGATGCCAATCATCAATAAGTCAACAAACAACAAGTGTTGGTGAGGTGTGGAGAAAAGGAAACCCTTGTGCACTGTTGGTGGGAATGCAGACTGGTGCAGCCACTGTGGAAAACAGTATGAAATTACCTCAAAAAGATAAAATTGGAGCTGCCTTATGATCCAGTTTTGGAAACATATCTGAAGAAACCTGAAACACTAACTTAAAAGAATATATGCATCCCTGTTTTCATTGCATTGTTATTTACAATAGCCAAGATTTGGAAGCAGCCCAAGTGTCTGTCAGTAGATACATGGATATATAAAGCTGTGGTACATTTACACAATGGAATACTACTTGGCTATTTTTTTAAAAAAAAGAAATCTGCCCTGGGCAGGTAGCTCACTTGGTTAGAGCATTGTCCCAATATACCAAGGCTGCAGGTTCGATCTTCATTTAGGGCACACACAAGAAGCAACCAGTGGATGTATAACTAAGTGCAAAAACAAATCGGTGTCTCTCATGTCTCTCTCTCTCTAATCAATAACTAAAAATTAATACTAATAAATCAATAAAAAAGAAAGAAATCTTACCCTTTGTGACAGCATGGATGGATCTGTACAGTACTATGCTAAGTGAAATGAGCCAGTTTGAGAAAGACAAGTACCATGTGATTTCACTCATATGTGCGACCTAATGAACAAACTGAACTAACCCAAACTAGAAACAGACTCATAGACTGACACCTGTCAGAGGGGAGGTGGGAGATGCAGGGCTGGATAAATAAGGTAGAGGGATTAAGCAAAGGGAAAAAAGAAACTCATAGACACAGACCACAGCATGGTGATGACCAAAGGGGAAGGAGCTGGGTGTAGGGAGAAGAGGGTAAAAGGGGAGTTAAATGGTGATGGAAGGAGACTTGACTCTGGGGGGTGAACTCACAGTATGATATACAGATGATGGGTTGTAGAACTGTACACCTGAAACCTATATAATTTTATTAACCAATATCGCCCCAAAAAACTCAATAAAAAATAAAGTACAAGACAGATCTACAAACAAATCTCAAAACAATACACTATAAAACAAGTATATCTTGGCCATGTCCACAGAGCTAGGATGTACAGTTTAAGCAGTAGAATGGAAGAGAAAGTCCAGAAAGTAGTCAAAATGTACATAAGGATTCCATTTGTTACTTGATATCAAACTATATTACAAGGCCACTATAAACAAAACAGTCTGGTACTGGCATAAGAACACAAACGTAGACCAATGGAACAGGATAGAGTGCCCAGAAATAAACTCATGTCAATATGGTCAGTTAATATTTGACAAAGGGGGTAGGAACATAAAATGGAGTAAAAATAGCCTCTTCAACAAATGGTGTCGGGAGATCTGGACAAGTACATGCAAAAAAAAAAAAAAGGAAGAAAGGAACTAGACCACCAACTTACACCATGTGCCAAAATAAACTCAAGATGGATACAAAACTTAAACATAAGTCGTGATGCCATAAAGGTCCTAGAGGAAAACATAGGCAGGAAAATTTCAGATATTCCATGCAGCACTATTTTTACCAATACATCCTCTAGGGCAAGGGATATAAAGGAAAGAATAAACAAATAGGACTACATCAAACTAAAAAACTTCTGTGTGGCTAAAGAAACATCAGTAAAATGGAAAAGGAACCAACTTTATGATAAGGAAAACATATTTTCCAATGATACCTTGGACAAGGGTTGATCTCCAAAATATATAAAGAACTCATACTACTCCACTCCAGGAAAACAATCCAATTAAAAAATGGGCAAAGGGCCCGAACAGACATTTTTCCAAGAAGGACACATACAGAGGGCCTATAGACACAGGAAAAAATGTTCAACATCACTAGCCATTAAAGAGATGCAAATTAAAACCACAATGAGATACCACTTCACACTGGTCAGGATAGCCATCATTAGTAAATCGACAAACAAGTGCTGCCATGGTTGTGGAGAAAAGGGAACCCTAGTGCACTGTTGGTGGGAATGCAGACTGATGCAGCCACCGGGGAAAACAGTATGGAATTTCCTCAGAAAACTATAAATGGAACTTCCTTTCAATCTAGCAATGCCATTGCTGGGACCATACCCTAAGAATCTTGAATCACCAATTCAAAAGAACCTATGTACCCCTGTGTTCATAGCAGCACAATTTACAATAGCCAAGTGCTGGAAACAGCCTAAGTGTTCCTCAGTAAATGAGTGGACCAAAAAACTGTGGTACATTTACACAATGGAATACTACACAGCAGAAAGAAGAAACTCCTATCCTTCACAACAGCATGGATGGAATTGGAGAGCATTATGCTGAGTGAAATAAGCCAGGTGGTGAAACACAAATACCACATGATTTAACCTATAAGTGGAACCGAATCAACAAAACAAACAAGTGAACAAAACAGAACCAGTGACAATGAAATAAAGAACAAACTGACAGTGACCAGAGGGGTGGGGGGAGAGGACAACCAGGAAAGAAAGGGAGGAGGCAAGCAAAAGAACAGGGATAGAGGGCTCATGGCACAGACAATGGGGGGGACTGACCGTGGCAGTGAGGTGGGGACAGGGCAGGGGTGAGCCATGGGGAAAAAGATGGGATAACTGTAACTGAACAACAATGAATTTTTTTAAAAAAGAAATTCCATTTGTAATAAAGATAGTATTTCACTTTAGGGGGTTAAGGTTTGCCTATTCGAAGAACTGTATTAAGAAAATAGACCACCTATTTGGAAAAATAAAGTTATATCCCTACCCTATATCTAACATGAAAATAAATTCCAGGATGTATTAAACTTTTTCATATAAAAATACTTCTTAATAGACCTACGAAAAACAGAGGTGAACACTTACTAAAAGGTGGGGTAGAAAAACATCTTTTGAACATGATATCAAAGCTATAAAGTATAAAAAGAAAGGAAAAAAACAAAAAGGTTGCTTATAAAACTGTGTGGGAAGACATGCTGTAACCAAACACTGTGTTGAGATGGGCGGTGGGCAGGGACAAGCTCCTTCACACACAGTCAGGGAGATGCACTGAGGAAACTGTGGCAACACATGGAAAATTTTAAAGACAAAGTTTCATGGAAAATTCCATTTATAGAAATACAGCCTAAGAATACAAGCCGAATGATTTTAAGGATTTGTCACGGCATTGTTTGTACATTATACTGAAAATCTCCAAACAGTCTAAATACTCATCTTTACAGGGATGACTAATTATTCTACATTCATATAAAGAAGATTGTGTAGCCATTTAAAATGTTGATAAAACATAAATTTATTGACATGTAAAGAAGTCCACTATTTATTAGGTGGGGAGAAAAGGCAGGTCCTCTAATGTGATCTTATTTTTAAAAATTAACATATATACCAGCAAGTACAGAAAAGGTCTAGAAGAATTCACTGTGGTTATCTTCATTGAAAGGCTCAAGGAAATCCTAGTATTTCTTCTTAATACATCTAGAAATGTACTTTTCTCTTTCTTTTTAAGTAAACTCAAACTACCTTTATAATCAGAAAACATAAAAATATTTAAAAATCACTAAGTATACAATTCTATATAATATTCATGGGTAGAGGATCCATGCTTGAGAAAAAAGAAAAAATGTTACTAGCATTGGCGCTAGTAACAGCAACAGTAGAAAGATTTCAAAAATTTCCTGGTAGACACCATGAAAATGTAGGGAAGAGGGCATGGAATTTGTAAGAACTGGTTAATGGTGGTTAATGGGACCCAGAAAGACTACTTTAAAACAGCGGGCTGTTTTGATATGGGGGTGGGGAGGGGGTCCTGGTGGCAGGAGGCGGAGCATCGCTTTTGGACGGTTCCTAACAGTATGGGTCCCGGGCCTGGGGGATCGGGGACCCCTGCTTTAAAATACCCCAATTTGTTATACCAGGTAAGGAATGCAGATGCTGTGCAGGTAAGGCAAAGAACCCTGAAAGAAATGATTGGAAAAGGCAAAGAATAGCAGAAGGAAATGAAAAAGAGATAAATAATCCATACTAGAATGTCAAATTCCAGTTACCCAGAAACTTCCTAGTCACCAACTATGGCAGGTACGTGCTACTTGCTGCACTGCTGTTTGACATTATGGCTTTCCATAATGTCACAGTTTTATGTCTCTCTTTCCATTTGGTAACTGTTTCTGATGTGCCAGAACCTTTTCATTTATAGTACTTGTTAATCGTCATCAGGCAGCAAACACAGATGGCACCAGTCAGGTCTGCCTAGCCTAACTCCGGGGAGAGCTCGCGCGCCCTCTGCCGGTCAGCTGCAAACCAGAACGAGAGGGTGTCTGAAGGAGGCAGCTTCCCCAAGCGCAGGGATACACTTGTGTTGTCTACACAGCTCATTTCAGTGAAGAGTTTGGAAACCATTTTCTCCAACTGCTCCCCGCCCAAAGAGACAATTCCAGATTAAAACGAAACCTTCCTTCGTTACACCAGAGAAAACCATAAAAACCAAAGTTCTATGAGAAAATATGGCATGAAAAGCATTTTAAATTCAAATAATTTCACCTTACTATACAATAAATAAAAAGGTATGCAGATGCCTGCAACACAGTATGACTATAGAGCCCATTAGAGTTTTATTCTGGTTGAGAGCCTGAAAATTACTGTAGTAATAAGATTTGTATAGGTTTTACAACTTACAAAAAGCTGTCATTTTCACACCTAACCCTGATAACCATCCTATAATCCAGGGACGGAGGCAAGACAAGCTTTTCTACTGTCACCACTTTACAGATGTGGGAGATGAGACTCAGAGAGATTCCTTGAGTTGCCTTGATCACACATATTCAAGAGCCAGGGCCCCAGCAGGCCTCCTAAACCCAAATTCTACATTCTACTCACTACACTATTCCGCCTGTGCTGCTGATCTCTAAAGAGTTTTCCAAAGAGTTGGCATGTATTTTCGGTGGAGAAGTAAAAGGCCTAAAATACATGCTTCTATGATACATTCCATTTTGTTTCAAATACTACCAATATTTTAGGTGCTGAACCCTAAATCTGAGGGAGTTTGCACTGGAGGCAGTGCTTTGCCCTAAAGGAACATCAGTTTAACAAGGACAGTGGTCATTTTAGCAAAGAATCTCCTAAAAAAACAAATAAAGTTAACTAAAGCATTTCTATGTGCGGCATGTCTATGCCCATAAAAAGTAGATCCTGTCAGGCTTTCTGGTTTCTGCATTCACTTAGTCGCGCAGCATGAAACTAGCATTGGCAGTCCTCAAGTTCTGGTTCTGCTTTCCCTTGAATCTTCATAATACTAATGATTTCCCCCTTGTGAACAAAGCATTCTAGATACTGTTTTGTTGGAGTGCCAAACAAAAAATCAGTATGCTGAAGAGAGATTCAGTGAAATTCAGCGAAATTCAGCTATTATCACAGAGATCCCCCAAACTAAAGAACAAAGCAAAGTAGTCATGATAAATAAAATCAAAGAATTACGTAGTGCTGACTATGTGCCAGGCGTACCCCAGGTACTTTACATACAATAACTCATTTGGTCTTGCCAAGAACCCATGTGACAGACAAATACATTGAGGCACAGAGAGGTAGTAATTCTAGTTACTTAGGATAACCATGTTTGCACAGCTAGTAAATAGTGAGGCTGAGATGTGGACCCAAGCAGGCTGGTAACTGAGTCCGTTTCCTTAACCATTAAAGCTATGTTGCCTCTATACGGTGGTGTCTCCCATCTTTCTGCTGTGTTTTTAAAGTACACTTTTAATTTTAGAAGAGTTTTAGATTTACAGAAAAGTTACAGATGGTACAGAGTTCCAATATATCTGACAGTTTCCCCTATTATTAAAATCTCACACCAGTAAATTAAGCCAATATTAATACATTATTATAAACTTCAGTCCATACTTTATTCATATTCCCTTCGTTTTTACCTAGTGTCCTTCTTCTCCTACAGGATTCTATTTGAGACGCTATATTACATTCAGTCATCAGGCCTCCTTGGGCTCCTCTGGCTCTAACAGTTTCTCAGACTTTCCTTGTTTTTGATGACCTTGACTGTTAGTTTTGAGGAGTACTGATCAGTTATCTGTTAGAATGATCCTCAATAACTATTCATCAATGTTTTTTCACGAGTACACTGGAGGTATGAGTTTTAGGAAGGAAACCTACAGCAGTAAACTGCCATTCTTATCACATCATATCAAGAACAAATGATATAAACATAACTAATTACTGTTGATGTTAATTAACCTTGATCACTTGGCTGAGGTAGCGACTGACAGATTTCCCCACTGTAAAGCTGTCCCCTGCCCCCTTTGCACACCATATTTTTTAGAAGGAAAGGGCTATGCATAGTCCACACTTAACGAGTGGTGAATTATGCTCTACCTCTTGAAGGTAAAAGTAACTACATGAATTATTTGGAATTCTTTTGCATGGGAGATTTGCCACTTCTTCCACATTTATTTCTTTATTCAATTATTTGTTTATATCAGTATAGACTCATAGGTAATTATTTTAAACTGTGGATTATAGCCCAATACTACTTTATTTCGGTTGGCTCCTATATCCTTGGACACACTTCCATCACTGTGTTTTTGCTTTTTAGCACTTCCTTACTTTCTGGCACTACAAGATGTTGCAGGCCCATGTTGTACCAGCCCTGACCCAGTCTCAGAGTCAGCCGTTTCCCCGAAGAGCGTTTGTTCTTTTATTAAAGAATGGTCTGGGTACCGGGTGTGTATCCTCACTACAAGGTTGCTTCTAGGTCCTCTCAACTGACAAAGCAAGGAAATACATGTGTACACTAAATCAAGCATATACACACGTCTTTACCGATACATGTTTCTCATGTATCTACCTCTATCTATAGTAAGCGAAACTGGAGTTCATACTAATGTCTCCAACTCTAATCCATTACCATGGGGATGGATCATTCTAGCCTTTACCTCTTGCTTGTCTATAACCTCTCACTCCAACAGTAAGAAACCTAGTTCCCATCATCCACCGACCAGTTATTAATTCTTCAATTCCAGTACACATGTACTGTGGTTTCGGAATTAACCCATACCTCTACAGGAAACTGTCAACTACAGTACAGTGCATATGTACAGTTCCTGTTGTCTTTAGTCTTCAGTTTCACTTTCAGAGTTCCTTAGGTCAGCACCTTTCCCCTGACCCCTTTCAGTGAGGTTACTGCGTACATTTGTAATGCAGTTAGATTCTTATGGTACAGCCTGCACTCCACCCTGGAGTCTCCACTTCCCCTTAATTATTTTTTAAAATTTTGCATACATGAAGGTTTACTCTTTGTGCTGTGAAGCTCTATGGATTTTAACAAATGCACAGTGGCATGTATCTGTCATTAGAGAATTACACAAAACAGTTTTACTACCCTAAAAAATCCTCCATTCTACTAATCAACCCTCATCCCTCTCCAAACTCCCTGTTTCTGTTACATTTTCCTAACAGTCAACGCACTTGACATCATTGCTTCTCATCCTTTCCCCTTACAACGCTGTGTTCACATTTATAAACTCATGTGATTCTCACTCCAATCCTGAGTGTTTCCACTCAGCAAATGATTGAATGAAACTCATGAGAATAAGTGGCTTGGGCAAGATCTCACTAAGGGGTGGTGCTTGCTGGAACTATAACTTGTGCTTTCTAACCCCTGGTATGACGCTCTCTCTACTACGCAGCACTACTTCTTGTTTTTTTCAGCAAGGAGGGAAATGGCTGTTCATAGAGACAAGAAGAAGAGAAGACAGTAATGATGAATGGTAAGTGATCGTATCCGACATTAATGAAAACTTTCAGACTAAAAATACAAGGCAGTGAAATTCTAGTTCTGATGATTTGGTAAACTCACACCCCAAAAACCTTTCTGCTATAAAATACTCCCGAAAGGCTGGTTAAATTCATTTAAAACTATATCTTGTTAACTCTGTCATTGAGTCGGCAAGAAGGAATGAGAAATCTTCAAGAAGGAACAAAACCTAGCAAAGGTCCAGAAAGCTGAGTGACAACTGAAGGCATCACCTGCCCTAGTCCCACAAGGTATTAAAACACACACACGCACAACTTCTCTAAATAAACTCGTTTGGTTTAACATTAGAAAATACTGTTGTGTAATTCACTAAATTATCAGATTAAAGAAAAACAATTATATGACCTTCTCAGCAAATAGAGAAAGTAGTTGATTAAATTCTACACCAATTTGTGGCTAAAAATCAGATAAATAAAACTTTTAGCAAATATGGAATGGATGATAATTTCATTAACCTGATAAAAAATGGCTACCAAAAGCCTACAATGTCATCCTTAATGATAAAATATTAGAAATATTAAACATGAATAAGACAAGGATGCCCACTATCACTGGTTCTACTCAACTGCACTAAAGGTCCTGGACAGCACTGGAGAAAAAAGGAGAAATCAAAGGTAAGAGTTGAGAAGGAGGTAACAAAACTATCAGGGTTTCCTGAGGTCCTGATTGTCCACATAGAAAAATCTCCAAGCCCTTCAAATGACAATTATTACTTTTAAAAATAAAGTCTAGCAAGGTTGCTAAATCAATATACAAAACAACAATTATATTTTTATATACTAGCAAAAAATATAGGTAGAAAATCTAATTTTATTTTATTTTATTTTTTAATAAGATTTTATTTATTTATTTTTAGAGAGAGGGGAAGGGAGGGAAGAACATCAATGTGTGGTTGCCTCTCACATGGCCCCCACTGGGGACCTGGCCCACAACCCAGACAGGTACCCTGACTGGGAATTGAACCTATGACACTTCGGTTCAGCCCGCACTCAGTCCACTGATCTACATCAGCCAGGGCCTCTAATGTTAAAATACAGCACCTATAACACTAATCAAAAATATAATAATGTACTTAGGAAGTTGCAAAATATGAAATCCTTTTAAGAAAAAATTACAAAACTTCATTGAAAGACACTAAAGATATAAATAAATGGAGAGACATTGTCTACATAGGTAGGATAATTTTATATGGTAAAGATGTCAGTTCTCTTCAAATTGACATACAGATTTAATGCTATACCAATCAAAATTCCAGTAAGGTTTTTTTGTGGCACTTAAGCTGGTTCAAAAAAATATATGAAAGTGCAAACAGCAAAAAAAAGAAGAAGAAGAAGAAAAGAAGAGGAGGAAGAGGAGGAGGAAGAGGAGGAAGAGGAGGAAGAGGAGGAAGAGGAGGAAGAGGAGGAAGAGGAAGAGGAAGAGGAAGAGGAAGAAGAAGAAGAAGAAGAAGAAGAAGAAGAAGAAGAAGAAGAAGAAGAAGAAGGAGGAGAAGGAGGAATAGGTACTCCTGAAATAAAGGGATAAGTAGAGGACTTGCCCTACTAGCTCTCAACCCTTACTACTGAATTGGCCAGGTATTAGGCTAGGGATAGAAAACAGAACAATGGAAGAGAAAACAGAGCCTAGAGACAGACCTGACTATAAATGCAAACTTAATACACAATAAGACTTAACACTGCAGATCTGTGGAGAAATGAGGGACCCTCCAAAAAATGGTTCTGGAACAAGTGGTTATTCATGTAGAAAAAACATAGGGATAATAAATGGCATTGGGTTAGGCTGCTACGTTTTGGTAGTTTATCACACAGCAATAGAAAACACATACATGCTCTAACAAGTGTGTCAGGAGGCAGGTTTAAGAATGTCTATAGCAGCACTTTTCTAGGAATAAAAAACCTGAAAGAAACTAAAGCCCAGCCAGTAGGAAATGGGTAACTCGTGGTAAATGAAATACTATGGACAATGAAATACTATACAGCAGTAAAAATAAATGAAATGAGCTAAGGCACTTTGTCTAGTGTACTCTTGGAAAAAAATAGGCAATTTGTAGGGGAGTACATATATACAGTATGATTCAATTTATATGGTGTCCAAAAATATTAAAAACTTACAATATTTTATTTATATAAAGAGGAAAGAGGGATCTGGGAACCAGGAGGGGCACATAGGAGTTGTCCGAGTTTTAGGTAATATTCCGTTTTTTTTTAAGTTGGTGATAGATATATAGGTATTCATTTTATATTTATTATTTATATATTATGCTATGTTGTCTGTACATATTCTTTGAATAAATAAAATACTTAATTTTTTGGCTATGACTGCAATTTTATTCTTTCCAATGTAAATAAATTACTGTTTGATATTTAATGACACTCATCAATAGACAATATAAAATACTTTTTAAAATAAGAGGAATAGTTTGCAAACTTTACTACCAATCCTTTAAGCCTAATTCTTTCTGGATTTTATATATGTATTATATATTATACACACACACTCACACACACACACTACATGTTCAGACAAATATAATTAAAATATATATAGGAAAAAACACAAGAACCAAATCTGTGGTCAAAAGCCTCAATAATTTTGAAACAAATTTCCAAAAGTGACTCTCACCTGAACTACTACAATTACCTGCCAACTGGTCTCTCTATTTCATTCTTGTACCTGATGCTGTTCCCAACTATCTCTTAGGGGGTGCATCACTGGTGATTTTCACATCACATTATCATGATACCGCATGATATGACCCCTCCCTACTTTTAGGCTCTGATTTTATTCCCCTCTTTCCACATGCCATGGCCACAGAACAGATCCTGATATCCTTTAGCATTAATGTCTGAAATACTGATGTGTGCGTTTAATAAAATATTGACATTGTATCATGAATAGTTCCCTGTTTTTCATTTGTTTTGGGGAAGTTGGGGATATTTACTTGTGATTCTGCTTTGTGATGATTTCACTAGAATCTTTTTTCTTCATCATTAATATCCACCAAAGTAGAAATCCTGTCATCTCTACTTCCAAAATATGTCCTGAATCTGTTCACTCCTTTCCATCTCTCCTGCTAGCACTCCGGTCCAAACATATGATCTTTTACCTGGACCAACGGAACGGCCACCTGTCTCCTTGTTTCCATTCTTGCCTGCTGCCCATTACATTCTGCACGCCACAGCCACAGAGACCTTATTATAACACAAATTAGATCACGTCACTCTCCTTCAAATGGCTTCCCATCATAACAGAATAAAATCTGAAATTCCTGACATCTGACATAATTCGGTTCCAGCCTACCTTCTCTTAAGTTCATCTCCCTCACGCACCATAAAGGGCTGCACTAGCAGTTCTGACAGTTTTAGAGTAAGCCAAAGTTGTTATTGCCTTGGGGGCAACCTGCAGTTAAGCAAGCATCTCTCTACCTGGACTATTCTAACCTTAGTTCCTTCCAGATCTTTCCCATCATTCAGGGTTCAACTCAAAGTCCACTATTCGGAGAGGCCTTCCTGACCACTCGGGCTAAAGCAGGGCTCCCAACCACTGCCTATAAAGCCTATTGCCCTGTTTTATCTTCTTCACAACGTTATCTATCTCCCCAACACGTAGGGACCTTGTCCATCCTGTTCACTGCTACACTCTATGCCAAAATATTTCCCAGAACGGTGTACATGAAAACAATTACATATTGAGTAAATGACCTCTCGTGGCCTTGGTTCAAATCGTTTGGTCTCTGAACAAATGTTCAGGTTTAATACCTGAGTATTTATATATTGATTTGGTAACATGTGTCTTTAAACAAAATATATGAACAAAACCCATTTTAACTTCTGATTTCATTTTCTCCTCTTCCTTGTCTTTAAAATATCATGGAAAGATGTCTAAGTATTTTGCAAACACCACATAGATACAGAATAAAAAAAAAGGAACTAAAGTTTGTTCTATGCCCCAAATTAGGAGAAGTCATTTCCAAATCCTAAGCTAGGGATATTTGTTCATGCCATCTGACTTTCAACAAATGCAAAATAACTACTTCATAGGTAGAACTGTTGGGATTTAAGTTTTTAAAAAGTTATTTCTTCTTATTAACATTGTGGTTGCCTACTGATTTAAAGATTGAAGGGAGACTAAATCTACATCTATGTTAAAAATACTTAGTTGCTGATAAAAGATTGCATAAAACATTGTCTTTTTTTTATCCTCACCCAAGGACATTTTTTCATTCCTAAAGAGAGGGAGGGACTGAGGGAGGGAGGGAGGGAAAAAGAGAAACAATGATGTGAAAGAAACATCGATAGGTTGTCTTTCTTGTAGCCACCCATAACCTTGACCAGCAATCCAATCCATTACCTTTCAGTTACTGGGTGAGGTTCCAACCAACTGAGCCACATCGGCCAGGGCCAAACATTGTCTTTAGAGTAGTCCATTCATTCAATATACATATGCATCCTTAGTACACTGCCTGGGATATAGTTAATGCACATGCATGTTGAGTAAATGAATGGACTACCTAAAAACAATGGCGGGAAGTCTAACAACAATTCTAATACAGTGCCACAACCTCCAGATGCAGAGTAACATGCTGGAAGAGGGCAAAGCTACAACTACAGTAGAGGGGTCAGAAAAGGTGTCTGAGTGGAGCTGTCATACTTGGGATGAGTCTTCAGGTAAATAGATAAGGGACGGAAAGGAAGGGAGCTCCAGACAAAGAACATTTGAAATGTAAAGGCACACTGGCTTTGGCAAGTGGGCAACACATGAGAATCATGAGAGCAAACATGAAGGGTGGAAAGAGATGAGGCAGAAAATGTGGGCAAGTTGCAGATAACAGAGTACTCTGTATACAATACTAAGGGATTCAGATTTTGTCCTATAAGGTACTTAATACAGACCCCTATGGAATCATGTATGTAGCCTCCAGGCTAAGAGATTTCTCTTAGAGAAACCTTTAATTTTCAGTTTGATAAAAACCTAACCAAAAAAAAAAAATCCTAACAAAAGGACACTCTGGATCACCTAGATGACCACCTTTTAATCAAGTACTATCACAAGATTTCAGTTCACATGTGTTTAGGAGTGCACTGGTAAATAAGTGGTACCATTTGTCATGGGCACAGGTTAATGAGAAAACGACCAGGAGCACTTCATGTAAATGATGTTGTTTGCCAAGTGAAGGTCAAATAAAATCTTGACACATTGAAGGAATGAAGATTTTACAGTGGTTTAAGGAAAGAAAAGAGGTGAGGACATTGAGCAATTGATCTCTCAACACAAAGACAAAATGGATGGGCCTTTCTATAATGAGGAAGTTATAACAGGGAGGACAGAGAACATTTGCTTTTAGAGTTTCTTAGGCCTGGCAAAAACAGTCTCATTGGTAACAATGAAAAAGTATTCATTTGAATTTGTTTTTAGTTTTGCTACATTTAACTTATAACTATTTATAAGTTACAGTTGCATAAAAGATACAACATAAGGAATTTATATATAGTTTTATATTTGCATATATTTAACATACTGAAAATACTTTAACAATAGAGAATCCTGGGTTTACACTTGGGTTTGACAAATTCTGCTCTGGATGATTGGGAGCCATTCAAAGATTTTAATAGAAAAATGGCAGATTTGTGCTTTAGAAAAATCACTGGCAGCATTGTAGAGTGGCAGAATTGAAAGTATTTAAAGCAGAAAGGAGGTTGCTAATAAAATAATATCCTACCCAGAGAGTATGATAAGGATGGAGAAGAGCTGAATCAAAAGGACTCGGTCATGTGCCCCACCAGGAGGCTCAGTGATTAGGGACCATCAATTATACCCCAAAGGAGCCAAGCGGGGATGGGATTGAAGGTGGGAGGTGGGCCTGGGTAGGGTCTGAGAAAGTGGTGGTAGGAAAATGGAGACAACTGTATTCAAACATCAATTTTAAAAAGTTTAAAAAAATTGTACACCAAAAGGTTGCAGATTCCATCCCTAGTCAGGGGACATACCTAGCTTGGGGGTTCGTTCCATCTAGGTCTGGGCGCATGCCAGAGGTAAACCTGTCTATGTCTCTCTGTCTCTTTGTCTCACTCCTCTCCCACCCTTCTCTCTGCCTCCCATCCACCCTCTCTCCCTCCCTCTCTCTCTCCCCCAAATCAGTAAATATATCATGGGGGTACTTTTTTTTAAGGACTTTGGTTGTGGGCGAGGGGAGAAAAGGCATCTAGGATGACTGTCCCCTGGGGGATTTGGTGGTGAGGTAAACACCACAAGAAGGCAAAACAAGTGACCATGAAGGGGAAGGAGAGAGAAAAGAGAAATGATGGATTCAATTTAGCAATGATTTGAATTTCATTTCAGCCAAAGAAAATCCAGTTATCTTTTCTGAGTCTCAGTTTTCTCAGTGACAGCTGCATTCATGAATTACCAAATTAACTATTTTAGCGCTGTCTAAAAATACACAAAGCACTCCACAGTGTGCTGTAAATAAGTTATGAAAAATCAGCAAAAGCCCTGCCCCTAAAGAAAATTCACCAAGGTTAAAAAGGTATATGGCAAATTTTTACTAAACTATGTACTTCAACTACGACCCAATGCACCCACTCAGTATTGTACTTTTTGTTGTCCGATGCCATCTTTCCCTCGCGTACGTGTTGAACAAGAGAGCACGCCAAACCTACGTGGGAGATGCAAAGACAGCACTCTCAAAGGACTTAGAAGCAGAGCAATGGGACGCATCTGGTGCAAGGCTACTGAAAATGTAGTGTATTCGGAACTTTGACCCTACGGGCAGGGTTAGCTATTTCAATTTTATTTACAGGAATCAACATGGAATATTTTAGGCAGTCCAATAAGAATGTAAACATTTCACATTTTATTTCCATTAAAGAAGAGGGAAAAAAGGAGGCGAGTGGAAGGGAAATGCTGCAATTATCGCAAAATCAGCCTGTGTCCGGGCAAGCCGCAGAAGGGCGGGCCTCTGGGAAAGAATAATTCAACCCTGGTTTGGTGGGCATGCCTAGCATCTTCCATCACTAACTCATAATACAAAAGCACAGGGTTTATAGACCCAAAATGTTTAACCGTTAACCTCATCCACGTCGTCCAACGTGTTACTGAAGGGGAAAGCCGCGAAGCGTACCTTTAGTACAGGACGCTGCTTTGGGGGGCTGCACTGGGCACAGCGCCTCCCACAGCGAAAGTCAGGGGCTGAGAGGCGCTGGAGCAGGCGGACCGCCTGGGACAGGTCACTGCCCGCGGGCACCGCGCTCGCACACGTCTCCTCGCGTCTAGCGCCGACCGGAAACGCGCGCCAGCCTTACGGCGCAGCCTCCACCGGGCTAGAGGGGACGGGGCGGAGTCAGAGGGGCGGGGCGGGGCGGGGCCAGGACGGGACTGGGCGGTGCCACAGTGGGCGGTTGCCGCAGCTTGAGCCGGTGCTGAGTCTCTGCCGCCTGATGGGAACTGTAGTTCAGGGAGCAAGCCCGGCTCCCTCAGGGGGCGCGGGAACTACATTTCCCGAGGAGAGAACGGCCCCGGCAGGCCACGCGTTCCGGGGACGACGCAGCCGCAGCCGGGTCCAGAACCAGAGGGTGTTCGGGGACCAGGCCGTAAAGAGGGGTGGTTTTTCCTTCCCTCTTGTCGGTGCCCGGGCGGTCTCAGCTCTGTGTGCCCTTGCCCCATTGTCGTGCGTCCCCTGCTCGGCTCCCTGTGTTAGTTTTTCCTAGTCCCCGCGGGGAGTTGGGGCTTCGAAGTTCCGTAGTAGGGGTCGCCGTCCCGCGCGGGGTTAGGGGCGCGCCCCTCTTCCTCGGCCCGCGTCTCTATGGGCCCCACCAGGAAGCCCAACGTGTGCCCCCGGCTGAGTCGCCGGGCGCTGGGCTTCTTCTCGCGCGACGCAGGCGTGGTGCAGAGGACGAACCTGGGCATCCTGCGGGCGCTGGTGTGCCAGGTGACCGCCGGCCCCGGGGAGCGGGGCGAAGGGCTGCGGGGCGCCTGGTGGCCAAGCCTTCCGGGGCGCCGATTTTACGCGGTTGAGCCCCCCTTTTTAAGAAGGTTATGTGTAATGGGCAGGAACATCATGCCCTGAACTTGGAGAGTTAATCAATAGGTATTGACTAATAGGTATTAACAGGACCTCCAGATGCTTTTAGTTTTGAAAGCTGCTTATGTCTTTCTGCAAGCAATCTTTTTAAAAGTCACTCCATTTAAACCAGATCGTGAGAGCGACACAGAGTGAGGAAAGAGTGAACATGATGTTTTTAAAGAACATAAGTGAAATATCTTTGAAACCCCTAAATATAACTGCGTCATAAAATTGGTGCACAGTAGAGGGTTATGAGTTATTTCCTAAACTGAAACTTTGTGTCTTTCAGGAAAGTACTAAATTTAAGAATGTTTGGACTACTCATTCCAAGTCACCTATAGCCTATGAAAGAGGAAGAATATATTTTGATAATTATCGGTGCTGTATCAGCAGGTATCTTTTGGGGGGAAACTTTTTGCTATGACCCACTTCACTGTTGATCTTAACTCTAATTGTTTTTTAGAAACACATGCCTACATTAGAGCTTAATGATATCGGAGAATGAAAAATGTGTCCAAAATACATGGTAAAATGCATGTAATTTGAAAATTTTGTTAAATCTAAAGTTGCAGGTTTCATCTGTGTAAGTGCCATTTAAAGTGAAATTACTTTGTAGCGCAGGCAAAATGATAAATTGCTCCCTAAGTTTCTTTAAAGTAACACTGTACCTCACCATAGGTAGTGCTGCCACCTCATAATAGTGTTTCTAATTCCTCCCTACTGCCTTTTATAATATTGCCGCCATTTATTTTACTTATATCCATAAATTACAATCACTGAATACCTTGTTGCTATTATTATTGACAAGTTTTTATCTGTTATTAAAAATAAGAAGGATAGCCATAACCAGGTGACTCATGGTTGGAGTGGTTGTTCCATAGACCAAAAGGTTGCAGGTTCTATCCCTGGTCAGGGCACATAGTTAGGTTGTGGGTTCCATTCGTGCTGGGGCGTGTACCAGAGCAACCTACTGTGTTCCTTTCTCTCTCTCTCCCCCTGCCCTGCACCCTTCACCCCTCACCCTCCCTCTCTCCCTTCTTTCTCTAAAATCAGTAAACATATCCTCCAGTGAGGATTTAAAAAAAAGAAGAAGAAAGGATTTTGTTTTACCTTCATTTATTTTCTAACATTCTTCCTTTCTTTATGTAGATCTGAGTTTCTGACCCAGATCATTTTTTTTCTTTCTGAAGAACTTTGAAAATTTCTTCTAAGGCAGGTCTGCTGGCAGCACATTTCCTGAATTCTTGTTGAGAAGGTTTGTTTTGTCTCGTCTTTCGAAAGATAATTTCATGGGATACAGAATTTTAGGTTGGTGGGGTTTTTTCTTTTATCACTTTAAGTATTCACTCCATTCTCTGCTTGCATGTTTTCTAAAGAGAAGTCCAATGTAATTCGTATCTTGTTCCACCACAGGTTAGGTGACACCCTGCCTCCCCCCCACCCCAACCCTGCTGCTTTTTGAGAAAAAAAACAAACGATATTCTTTATTTATTTTTAAAGAGGGGAATGGAGGGAGAAAGAGAGGGAGAGAAACATCAACGTGTGGTTGCCTCTCGTGTGCCCCCTACTGGGCACCTGGCCCACAGCCCAGATATGTGCCCTGACTGGAAATGGAACCAGTGACCCTTTGGTTCACAGGCTGGTCCTCAGCCCACTGAGCCACACCAGCCAGGGTATCCCTCTGGCTTCTTTTAAGATGTTCTCTTGTTTTTGATTTTCTACAGTTAGAATATGATATGCCTAGGTATAGATTTTCTTTTGGGGGTAGAGGTATTTGATTATTCTTGGTGTTCTGTAAGCTTCTTAAATTTGCGATTTGGTGTCTGACATTAATTTGGGAAATTCTCAGCCATTATTATTTAAAGCATGTCTTTTGTTTTCTCTTTCTTCTCCTTCTGTTATTCCTATTATGTATATATTACATTTTTTCTACTTATCCCATAGTTTTTGGATATTCTGTTCTGCTTTTTTTTTTTTTAATTCTTTTTTTCCTAGTTGGAAAGTTCTGTTTTTCTCATTCCTTTTACTTTCTAGTTTGGGAAGTTTCTGTTGACATAACTTCAAGCCCATCTAAGATATTCTTCATTTGTGTTAGGGTGTTTTTGATTTCTAACATTTCCTTTAGGTTTTTTCTTCGACTTTAAAAAAAATGTCTGCTTAATTTTCCATCTGTTCTGGCATGTTGTCCACCTTTTCCATTAGAGCTTTTAGCATATTAATCATAGTTATTTTAAGTTCCTGATCTGATTACAAATTCTAAATTACCAATCTACATTCCAATATCTTCACCGTATCTGAGTCTGTTTCTGATACTTACTTTATCTCTTCAAACTTTGTATTTTGCATTTTAGTAGGCTGTATAATTTCTTTGTTGAAAGTTGCCTGTGATGTATTAGGTAAAAGGGAATTGTGGTAAACACATCTTGAGAGTGAGGTTTTATGTTTCTCTGGCTAGGAGTTAGGCTGTGTTTGTTGTTGGCTGTAGCTGCAGGTGTCAGAGGCCCAATTTCCTCTAGTGTCCTTGTTTTTGTCGCCCCAGTACTGACACTAGCGGCTTCCTTCTGGGTTTTGCTGCTGGTAAGATGTGATTCTTGGTATTCACTTCTCTCTCCAGTGTTGGGAGCTGAAGTTTGCCCTGTAATCTCAGTTGTTTGATGGATACAGTAAGAGTTGTTGATTTTTAGTTCGTTCTTTTTTTTTTTCTTGTAGTGAAGACAGGCGTGATGACTTCCAAGCTCTTTATATGTTGGACCAGAAAGTAGAAGTTAGGATAGTTTTTTAGGTAGTTTTTAAATTTGTTCTGACTCAGGACGGCTCCTTCCAGCGATCTTTTTCTGGTTCTTTCTGGGAAACTCGCCTGCTTACAGTTTAGCCTGTATAGCCAGTGAATCACCACCAATCTCTTCCCATTCGTTCATCACAGCCTTCAATGGTTCCAAGAGTGCTCTTAGGCTAGAGCTTATCCACACACACTCTGTTGCAAATGAAGTCAGTTCCTGTGAGCAGGGACTAGGGGCTATCTGCTTTATGACCTGCTTCTCCACCCAGGCAAAATCTTGGAATCAGGGCTCTGGAACTGGTGATGGTGGGGGTCAGTGGCACACTTCTCTCTAAATTACTGCTGTATTGTAAAAGCTGAGCATTTGGTGATGGGGCAGGCATTAGCCTCAGGCTTTCTTGCTTTTGTCAGTGTGGAACCAGTGCTTTATGAGATGGGATAAGACAAATCCAGGCTCTAATGTTCTAGGGCAGGCTATGGCCAAGGCAGAATGTCTATCCCATGAGCAGGAGGAGGCAGAAGAAAAGAGCCCCACCTCTTGGCTTTACTCATCTAGGACTCAGCCTTAGCAACGAGCAACTGGGGGCTGGATAATAATGCTGCTCCTCAAGATGATAGCCCTCTGGGAGCTGGGGTAGAGGGAGCCCTATGCTCTTGGCCTTTATCAGTTTGGAGTGGAGTTTTTGTCTTCCTGAACTGAGAATAGTGAGGAGGAAGCACATCCTAGTTCAATTACCACATACTCACTATTCTTACTGAGTTCTTATAGATTTTCTGGAATAAATATTTCATCATTTGCTGTATGCCCCAGTATCATTTCCAGAGACTTTAAAATAGTTGTCCTTTTATAATTTCTACCAGTTTTCCTAG
The DNA here is from genome assembly GCA_004027735.1 of Carollia perspicillata. NCBI lineage: Eukaryota > Metazoa > Chordata > Mammalia > Chiroptera > Phyllostomidae > Carollia > Carollia perspicillata. The sequence goes on along the minus strand of PVKM010001333.1, from coordinate 37,359 downwards.
GGAGCATGCCCACATAGCTCCTCATGCTGTCATGCTGGAAGTGGCAACCTGGATATTCTCTTGTATGATCATAATGTCATCATACCTTGCAAAATGAGCAGTAATTCTTTGGTATTACTTAAAGCCCAATTCATAGCTTTCCCAATTTAGAGGTATCTGTTTTAATTTAAAAAATTAAAGTAGTGAAAGAGGTATTGGTTGGTAAATAGTATTGGAGTTCTTTAATGTGCCATTCAGAATGTTTTTCCTACAGGTTAAAATCATATATGAGGTTGCTTTCATTCCCATGAAATTCTATTTGATTTAAACCTTTGAATCAATGAGAGAATATCAAAGGTGAATAAAATTATTACCCTCAAAATTGTGTCTAATAGTAGTTTAATTTGAAAGTTCAGTTAAAAAATTAAGGCACTTATGAGCACATTTCAGTAGTAACCAGAGAAGTATAAATTAAAGGTAAGAGGCTATTTTCACATCAAAAAGGTAGTGTTCAATATTGGCAGAAGTATAAACTTGTTTAACCTTTCCAAAAGGCATTTGGGGAGTAAGAATTATTAAAGGGTATTTCCTTTTTTTATCTACTAATTTGCATTCTAAAATAATGGGGCTCTTTATCTGATTAATTTTCATTTAAGAATATTAGAGTAATAAATATGAACACCATGGATTTCAGCTGAGATATTCATAGTAAATGTTCATGGTTGTGTTTTGGAAAATAATCTGCAAGTTGTATATAAAGAAAAACTAGAAGGAAATGAACCAAAATGTTAATAGTGGTTAGTTTTGGTGTTTTTATAGTATAAATCTATTTAGATTTTATTATATTTAAAGAGTTTTTTCCATGAATATGCATTATAAATTTTATGATCAGAAAAAATGTTAACTAAGAAGACAAAGCAAACAAGGTCAAGAAGAAGTATTTGGTAGTCTAAATCTCTGAATAGAAAAAATAATCACACAAACTTGAGCAAACACTGTCTCAGTTAACAAGATGAATAATCATTAATAATTTATTTATTTTTTTCTCAGTGTTGCATCAGAACCCAGAAAACTTTATGAGATGCCAAAATGTTCCAAATCAGAAAAAATAGAGGATGCTTTATTATGGGAATGTCCAGTGGTAAGATTTGTTTTTAGGCCTTTGTTTCTAAAGCATTTTTGGCCTACAACTGATTATTGTTAATATATTATATAAGGGAATAAAATTTAAATGTCACAGTGATTCTTGAATCTTGAAAGGAATCACGAGAGTTTATATTTTGATTATTATGTTTCCTCATGAAATAATATAAATATATTTTTAAATGTGATACTATTTGCTAATCTTGAAAATTAGAAAAAGTATGAGCTGATTAAAAGCTCCATAAGAAATAAAAACTAGTTTATAGTTATTCTTCATGCATATGAAATCATTCTACTTATTATACTGAAACATAGTTTTTTGTTACATGTTATGCTACACGTCATGGGCAACAGCGATGTTACGTGACTGTTTCAAAGGGGATTCTTACGCATTTCCTCCGGGAATCTTGTTAAGAAAATCGTAAGATACAGATAAAAGAAGAAAATAGGATAGGCTCATTTTATTAGACCAGCATTGCCCTAGTGTGTATTTTTCAAGATGCTATTTTCTTTAGATGCTATTATCTTATAGTTACTAAAGGGGTTTGGAGGAAGTGGGTTGTAGACAAATGATTTTGGGATGTCCTGAGTGTGAAAAGTTAAACAAATTTATAGAGTTACTTCTCAGAGCCTTTAATAATAATAATGCTTATAATAATACTAAACTGCATGGTGATTGTCAAACCATTTTTCCAAACTCTTGATCATAGAACTTCCCTTTTTGAGGTTTATTTCTAAATATTAGTCTTCCATGGGGTCAGTGTATTAGAAAATGCCCTAAAAGATACAACCAATTAATCAGGTCTTTGAATCTGGTTGGTTCTTCTTTAGGGAAAGTAGAACTCACAATATGTAGTCAAAAATAATGTTTGAAGGATAAGAAGGTATATTTTAAATTTACTGTTAAAATAGTTTTTTTAAAAAACACTTGTTTTTACATAAAATTGGTGTTCACTTTAGCAACTGCTTTCTTTTTCCCTGGGCGCTTATTCTCTGTTCATAGAAGGATCCATTTTAAAAATCAGAAAGCTTTAAATCTGTGTTTTCTTCCCTAACTTCTTATTGAAAGCTAAAAATACCTGTTGTGACCCAATATCAAAAGCCTTTACATTGATTTTCATTGGTGCGGGGAGGGCAATGATAAAATTCTTATTAGAGAAAAGTTTTTGAAGACACTGATGCAAAGCACCAAAAATTTAGAGCAGTTCTGTATAAACAGAGTTTCAGGTAACCTAATTCCCAGTCTCATTTCTCATCAAACATTTTGTTCTCATTTGAAGTGAAGCAAGATTTTCCATTAAGGAAAACTAAGGAGCATATTGCTTTGTTTTTACCAGACTGATGTGAAACTATATTTAGCACCCTTCTTTTCTGAGACACTGTGTGGAATATAACTTTTGGTTTAGGAAAATAGCTCAAACCTATTATATATGCTCCTTTATATATATATATTTAATAGTCAACGTGTAAACAGTACGTTTTCTAAAACTTTAAAAATCTCCATGAAATGATACTCATATAACATATCATAGAATAAAAAACTGATTAAAAGAAAAACCTGTTCACTTAAATACTAGATTAATTTTAACTTTCCTGTTTTTTTTTAAGATTTTATTTATTTATCTTTAGAGGGGGAAGGGAAGGAGAGAGAAAGAGAGAATATCAATGTGTGGTTGCCTCTCATGGGTCCCCTGCTGGGAACTGGCCTGCAACCCAGGCATGTGCCCTGATTGGGAATCGAACCGCGGTTGTTTGGTTCACAGGCCCGTGCTCAATCCACTGAACTACACCAGCCAGGGCTAACTTTCCTGTTTTTAACTTTTCTCTTAGAACTTCCTTTTTATTCCACAAATCAAAGTAGAACCCTTTGCTTTCTTTCTCTTCCTGCCTCAGACTTCTACCTTGTGGTGGCTCTTCTGTGGCAGACCCGCCCAAGCAGCCATCCTATTCCTTTTTGGGGTATAATTCATTGGTGCCATAGGTTACCTTTCAAACCAGGTCTATCTTCTGTTCTTTTCTGGCTCCCCTGGTTCTGGATTATAGCTTTCCATTTGGAGTTAGAGTAGAGCTAGTGCCTAGTGGGATAATTTGCCCTTTTGCCATTTTGGCCTCTATCAAAAGGAAAACAAGTCTTTGAATAAAGAGGTGTCTATACTAGTGATGACTCATAATTGCTATGCTATTGTATATGGTTTTAAGAGCTTGTTATTGCTATTATCATCATCACAGCAGCATCATTAGTAATGCTATTACTTTTATGATGATTGGTTAACATTTGTTGAATACTTAATGGTCAAAAATAGCAGATAATAATTTATTTCAGGTACTGTTTAAGTGCTTTATCTGAATAGATTCAATAAGTTAATGATGAAAATACTCATGTGTTATCTTTTTCTTATTCTCGCTTTGTGCATTTGAATATGCTATTTCTTTTTTGGTTTACTGATTTGACTATTTCTTTAAGTGTTTAGCTATTTTCTTTGGACATTGAATATTGCAGATTGTTCATGGCCAAGAAGTTTCATTTTTACATCTCATTTTTTAGGGGGAAATGCTGCCCAATCCATCGGATTACAAATCTGCACTCATAGCACTGACTGCTCATAACTGGTTACTTCGTATATCAGCAACTACGGGAAAAGTCCTTGAGAAAATATATCTTGCTTCATATTGCAAATTCAGGTATTATTTGTGACTTTATTATTCAAGGTTTTATTATAAAAATTTGGGACTTCTGCAAGAAATGCAAAGCTGCTATTTTTTTTTCATTATATACCTGGAACTTGATTTATAAACCTATTCTTTTTTTCTCTTCATGACTACATTAAAAGATCCAAGGGTACAAACCTTTTATAATTTTCTTTGTATGTATCCTCATAAGTAATAAACCTATAGTAGCTGTCAGATAAACTTTAAAAAATTCTTGTGCTTTCCGTCTATAAATAACATCCTATATGTGAGATGTACTTTATGGTACGTTTTCCTGAAGGCTAGTCTGTTTTAGTTAAATTACCTGCCTCGTGCAATCTAAGAACTGTTATTTTAATTACTTGTTTTATAAATCAGGTATGAATTTTTTGGAGAAAATATGTGCTTTCAGGATGTGAAAGTAACATTTTTTATGCTTTTTATAACTTCCATTTTAAAGCAGAAATAGTTATTTTGTTCCCTAAGTTTTGAATACTGTTAGATCAAACAATTTTTATTCATGAAAACTCTGGAAGGAGGGAATTGTTTTAACTATTTACTTGTTTTTAAAATAAATTACTTTGCTTTTATAATTTAAATAACTAAAAAACTTAAAAAATATCTATTATATTTTGATTTTAAGTATCAGGAAACCTCCCCTCCCCCTTTCCAAATGAATAAACTTTGCTTCATTCTTTTAAAAGATACTTGAGCTGGGACACTCCTCAAGAAGTCATTGCAGTCAAGTCAGCGTTGGCCCGGCAGGTAGGCATCTTAAAAAACATTTAAAAAAATGAAGACTTTTTTTCCCACAGGAATTTGTCTGCAGATTGGTCATGAAAGAACTAATGATCTTTGTTTTCTGAAGCATGCTATAAAAGTTTACCACAAATTCAAATAATTCCCATTAAGCCCTGACTGGTGTGGCTCAGTTGATTGGAGCATCATACTGTAAACCTGAAGGTTATGGGTTCGATTCCTGGTTAAGGCACATGCCCAGGTTGGAGGTTTGATCCCCAGTCATAGAGTCTACGAGAGGCAACCAATTGATATTTTTCTCTCACATTGATGTTTCTCTCTCTCTCTCTCTCTTTCTTTCTTTCTCTCTTTCCTCCTCCCACCTTTCCTTTTCTCTCTAAAAGAAATGAAAAAAATGTCCTCAGGTGGGGAATAAAAAAATTTCTGTTAAGCCACTCTGGGGTAGTACAGATTATTTTACATTTCATAGTAGAAAGAAACTGACTGGATACTGTTCTTCAAAGTAAGGAAGTAATCCTCTTCAGGAGAGAAATCACTCAAACTTTTATTGGTGGTGTTTTTTTTCTCACTTCTTATAGGTATGTCAGTGCAACACTGCATTCAAATGACAGGATCATGATAACTATGTGTGTATTTTGATTAGACTCTTTATAATTAGAATTCCAATTTACAATATAAATTATTAACATAGTCTATTAAAGTAGAATACTATTCTATAAATATGTGTATTAATTATATTAAAATAGAATATATGACTTCTTATCGCTATAAATATGTGTTAATTTATATTATAATATAGTAATATACAGTATGTAATGTGCAACATATATTTTGTCCTACAGTATATAAAATGTTTTTGTTGTACAGTATATAAAGTATATTTTGTTGCTAAGAAGTGTTTAATGTTATGTTTACTTTGGTAAGCTCTTATATGTACGTGTGTGTGCATGTGTGTGTGTGTGACTGAAGGGCTGAAGGTGTAATGGAAGCATTTTGCACATGAATGCCTTCCTTTTTAAATAACTTTGCAGTGTAGATAGATGGCTGTTTTCCAATCATGGAAAACATCTATAAACTGCATGCTAGGACAGCATGAAAGCAGAGTGTTTCTGAAATACTTTTGAGAACTGCCAGTAATTTTAGTCTTTTTTTAGACAGGCCTTCAACAGTCTGTTTTGCTGTACCTTGCAGTGTTCCATGTTCTACCTTTTTCACTCATAGGGATTCTGGAGATCAGCAAAAGGGTAAGAATTTTTTTTTTTTCAAGAGATGTTATTTATTTATTTTTGGAGAAAGGGGAAGGGAGACGGAGAGGGAGAGAAACATCAATGTGAGAGAGAAACAATGATTGGGAGCCTCTCACACCCCCCCAAAGAATTCATTTCTGAGTTAATTGCAACATTAATTTTTTTGACAATAAGATGTAATGTAATCATTTAATTATTTATTATGTGTTTTGATTAGAAATGTTCCCAACTAGCCATGACAAGTGTGGCTGTTGGTTAGGCATCGTCCTGTAAACCTAAAGGTCACTGGTTCGATTCCCAGTCACCTCACGTGCCTAGGTTGCATGTTCAGTCTCTGGTTGGGGCAGTAGGAGAGGCAATCCATTGATATTTCTCTCTCACATCAATGTTTCTCTCCCTGTCTTTCTCCCTCCTTTACTCTCTCTCTCTTAAAAAAAAAAAGTTCCTTACTGTAAAAAACTTGTTGATCTATTTTATTTTAATTCAAAATATATGAGAATATTTGACATGGGAAGAGAGGTTAATCATCTCTTCATCTTTCTGCATGTTTTTATGCCTCTCATGTGGATAGTGTTAAATACCTGTGGTCATTAACAGACCACTATTTTATAAAATTATGAAATGAGTAAGGTATTTTTCCAGAGGGCTCTTCCAAAGTTTGTTAAAATGGTAATTAAATAAAGGCAAAAAGCTGCAACAAAATGCCTCATTTTAATGGTAAGATATAGATGTAAAACTTATGATATATAACCAAGCCTTATAACTAAATATGTAAATTTCTAACTCATTCAGTTTTGTATTTTATTATTATTGCCATTCTTCTTGATTTGGGAGTGGTTATATGGGAGGAAAGAAAGAACAAATTTCTTTTGAGTAGAAGAATCAATAGTCTCCTACTTTCTTTTAAAAAATGATTACTTATTCTGGGCGAATAGTTATTTGTTGGTTTCTTCTACTAGTCTTTAATTAAGCACCTAAAGTATTATAAAGGACCGATCTTAGGGGTCCACTAAAATTAATATACTAAACTACATAAAAACTAAAGAATAATATTAGTTCTTTATTAATTGTTTGTTTTATACCAGGCAGTTTGAGCATTTCACAACATTATAACCTAATGTATTCAACTAGGAAGTTAAGCAGGTAGTAAATGGAGGAACTGGAATTTTAATCTAGATTTGACTCTAAAGTACAAACCAAATCTTAAAATAGAATGGCTACTTTATTATAGCACTCATTATTTGAAACTGTATTTGTATTATACAAGTCCTTACTTTAGAGTGGGGAAGGAGGATCAGTGAGCAAAAAGTCGTGAGCTAATCAAGATCAAAGCAATCTATAATTTACCTTCTGAGAAATGACTAAAACTCATGAATGTAATATTTCCCTTTGTGCTTGTGGATTAAGTAATTGTGTTTACTTATTACAGTCTACAACAGGAATGAACGCTTAGCAATCATAAATTGTTTCTGTTTATTCTTACATGTCCAAGATTAAATGGTTACTTGGATTACTTTGATTATGGTTACTTGGAATTGAAGTGTATCTTTCACTTACCATGTATAATAAGGCTGCCAGGCCCCCAGCTTAGAGTGCACTTTAAACTATTTATTGGGTTAGTAAATCTTTACTATGTAATTTGTCTTGAGTAGAAGTAGACACAGATTGTCACATAATTTCTAGTTGTTCTTTCATTGCTGTGAATATTTGTCTATGTTAGCTTTTGTTAAATGTTAAAATAGGCATAGGATCAAGTTCATCAGAGCTCTGTGGAGAATCAAGGCAGGGTCTAGTGCACAGAATCAGTGAGAGAACAATGAACCAAAGCCTTACTCAAGGTTAACTAGGTTAATGGCTCAGTAAGTGTTTGGTTTTTGATTTTTATATGACTAAAAAATTAACTGTTAAAGATTTAAAGAACAGGGTAATGATAAAAATCTGGAGCTGGCTGTTTCTTATTAGAATTACTTTCTTAGATCCAATCTCTCCCCCTCTAATTAACTAAAAAAAAAAGTCTCTTTATAAATAATATTTTAACACAAGAGTAGGTCCCTGACAGGATATGCATGGTAAATACTCCTTTAGAGTTAGATGGACCCAGTATCAACCTATATCCATGAGGAATACAATTTGTTATTAAAAGATATTGACAAAACTGTGAAGCACATGGATGAAGCAAATGAATGCTGCTGTATGTCTAATTAGTGCTTTAGCCTGAGACTCCAGTGGCTTACCACTCATTCCTAATAACACCTTAGTTTCAAGTTTCTAAATTATAATTACCGTATGATTCTAGGCAGCAATGTTGTAGTGATAGCCTGGGTATTAAGCAAATGTGCAAACCACTGTGAACACTCAGAGGATTGGCCTTCTGGTCTTTTCTCAGGTGATATCTACCTTTCCCCTCAGATTTTCGGGAACGTTACAGATGCTACCTTATCTCACGGAATACTGATTTTGATGTACAGCTCAGGACTGGTCAGACTCTATAGCTTCCACGCCATCACTGAACAGGTAGAGAAAACTTGAGTTCGCCGTATGATTAACTTGAGGTTTGGATTGAGGTGTGATGTTTTTAATGCAAAGCTTTCTGAGTAAGACACTTGTATAAGTTTCTACTCTACAAAACTATATGAATGCAGGAAGACAAAGTAACCTTTAATAGAGGGGTGGGAAGATGAACAGAAAGCCCTTGAATAAATAAACATTTTCTGTTGTATACATGTGAATTTGATTTTTTTCTCTCTCCAGACAACAAATAAATAGGTGCTAAAGACACCATTTTTGTTTTGTTTTGTTTTTAGTTCATGCAACAGAAACTTGACTTAGGGTGTGCATGCAGATGGGGTGGGACTACTGGAACTGTGGGAGAGGCTCCTTTTGGCATTCCTTGTAATATTAAAATCACAGGTATGGCTACTATATAGTATTTTTTTACCTTAAAAAATAAGTGGTCATGTAAATTATTAACTGTAATGATCCAAATGTTTGCCTTATAATTTAATTACAGACTCAATTTATTTTATTTTTGTATAGTATACCACTTGCTGTTCAATAGGTATCAACGAAAATCTATCATTCATTCATTGATGAATTGCAGCAAATGATACTTTGGCCCCTTATCACTTAGTATTTTCCAATTCTATAAAATTAACCCATTTCTAAGAAAGATAGTTTCTAAGGAAAATATAATTACAATTCTATCTGAACATAGAGCTTAGACACAGAGAGAATCTTCTCGTATACTTAATAGTTGACAAAACACAAAAAAGAAAATTGTATACAATTCTATAAATATAATGGAAATGTTCTATGTTTAACTAGCTTATCGAGTTCAGTTTAATAAAGAAGAAATTAAATATTACTCGAATTCAGCTATGTCTGTTAAAAGAAATAAACCGTGACTGACTAGAATTCATCTTAAAGACCCAAGGATGGTTTAATGTTTGCAGAAGGATATCAAAATCACGTGAGTAGCGCTGGCTGGTATAGCTCAATGGATTGAGTGCGGGCCTGCAAACCAAAGTGTTACCAACTCAATTCCCAGTCAGGGCACATGCCTGGGTTGTGGGCCACGTCCCCAGTAGGGGGCACGCAACAGGCTACCACACATCGATTTTTCTCTCCGTTTCTTTCTTCTTCCCTTACCCTCTCTAAAAATAAATACATAAAATCTTTAAAAAGTCACATGAGTAAATTTAAAAATCAAATACATTTTATTATTCTGTTATCTGTTTATCTGTATTCTTAGTTCATTAAGAGTCATTCCTTACTATATTGAGGATGTTTTATTTCCAACTAATAAATATCGTATTTTTAGGTGAAACTCCAAAGGATTTTCTAATATAGTCAGAATTTCTTAAGAATTTTTTGTGTGATAATTTAACCTATTATCAACACATCAAGAAACAGAAATAGAGTTAATTGTTTGAAAGATGTTCTTTTTAGTAATGAACAACAAACTATAAAATCCACTGAGCATTCAATATAACCAATTAAGTTACCCAAGTTTTTAAATGAATTGGACCAGCTGAATTAGGCAATTTTGTGAAAACTCAGCCCAACAATAGTTTCTGTACTCAGTACAAACACTGCGGCAGACATCTATTAAGAATTTAAAACTACTGTCTCTAATGGTAACTAAAATGTTATTTTGAAAAGAATTCCCCAAAGTGGTAGCATTGGTGTTGTTGAAATGCAGATAAGTTAGTAAAACAAAGAACAAATAGGGTGATAAAGCACATAGATCCTGCAGGATGGTGCTGTGGGTTAGGCAGGTCTGTATTTGAAGGAAGAGGGCCGGTTTGGAACCAGAATCTTAGTCTGCTACTAGTAACCGTGAAACCTGGCTGCTAACTCGGCGGCGTGATAGTGGGCAAATTACTGAATCTCTCTGGGCATCACTTTCCCCAACTTCAAAATAATGTTTGAAAACATGAGTTATGAAATCAGTTGTCATTGTAAAATGTTACAAACTGGTACTTTTTTGACATTTGACTAAGAAAAGTTGCATGTTTTATTGTAAAGTTTGAATTTTTAAATAATCTGTAGAGACTCAAATCCTATTCATTTCTTCAGATTTGTTTTTTAAGATCATAAAAGTCTGTACAGCATAATGTTTATTTTAATTTTAAATAACATTTTTCTTAATGCAAAACATTCATTTTTACTATAGAAAAATAGAAAATAAAAATGAATGAAATAGAAAATTTAAACACAGTCTTTCTGTATGGTGTTAGCTGTTATCACCTTTTAGAGTATTTATTTTTTTTACTAATTTTATATTGTGTGTATTTCTATATGTCTAAAACTAAACATTTACTGTAAATACTCTTTCATAACTTGCTTTTTAAAAAGTCAGTTTTGTTGAGGTATAATGCATAAGCACTTAAATGCACTCATTTTAACTATACAGTTTGAGTTCTGCCAACTATATAGAATCATGAGACCACCACTACAATTAAGATTTAGAATATTTTTATCACTCTAAAACGTTCCCCTGTGCCCTTTCCAGTCAATTTCCTCCCCAACCCCAGCCTTAGGCAACTAATGATTTCTTTCATTATCAATTAAATTTATATTTGCTAGAGTCTCGTATAATGGGATCATATGATGTTTTTTGTCTGGCTTCTTTCACTCAGCATATTATTTTTGAGATTTCATTTTATATTGTCACATTTTTCTGCAGACTAACATACTCTTAAATGTTAAAATAGTGGGTTGGTAATTTGGTTACATGAAAATAAAGTTTTGTATTGCAAAACACAATACAGTGTAAACCAATTAAAAAATCAAACAACAAACAGGACATATTTGCAAAATATACTAAAAGGGCTAATTTTCTCAGTATGTAAAGAGTTCTACAGATCAGTAAGAAAAAGTGGTAACAACAAAAAAAGTGAGCAAAGGATATTGTTCAATAGGAAAGGAAGTGTAAATGGCTTTTCATTAGAGGAGGACAAAGCCCAATGCCACTGATAAGACAGATGAAAGTTAAAATTATCATAAGACACATCATTTCAAACTCTGAAATATCAAAAGGTTAGATAACGGGGTTGACAGAAGTATAAAAGAGGCACTTTCATTTATTTCATATATTGCATGTTCCTGAGCAATTCCATATCCAAGAATTTATCCCAGGTACATCCACATGTGCACAAAATGACAAATGTAACTATCCCCATGTTATAAAATTACAGAAAAATTTTACCTTGTTATAACCATTCTTTTTTTATAAACAATACAACAATCATTTGGAACACTTGATGTTAAAACCTGCCTTTGAAGTATCATTGTTTGGCCTTTCACAGACTCAAAGCCTTATAATTATTATTTTATTTTTAATTAGTCTCTTTTTACAGTCTAGCCAGAAGGACTCATTTTGCTGGCTCTCTTACTCTCTTAACACCTCCCAGACAATCTTGTAAATACCCTTTATAGTGACAGCTGGAAGGTTTGCGCCTGTCCTAAAATTCCTCACCCAAGACATGGAATCAAGTACTCTCTGAGAACTTCCAGGACATTTGTAAAAAAAAAATGGGAGTATCCTTAGAGGTTAAAATCTGGACTCTGGGGTTAGCAGGGACCCATCAGAGTTGTGGTGAGCAGTCTTGCTTCTTTTGGGCCATTTTTAGCAACTACCGGGGGAAATATTTCTTTTTAAATACATCTTTTTGCATTGATTTTTAAAAAATTTGAAACCTTATATTCTCTATATCTACGTAAAATTTTAATCTCAAATTCAAACTCTAGTTATATTTTTTCTTTTTATAACTCCTCTCTTCCTCATCCACTGTCATTTGGTAGCCACCATATTACTGCATATGATGTTTATATTTCTTCCATAATTTACTGATGTCATTTGTCCATTTTTCTTTTGGGGTGCTCATATTTTTCTTATTACTTAAAAGACCTCTTTATATATTAAGAATATTACCCTTTTCTTAGTAGTTTTAAACTTTAAATATACTTGATATGTTTATGCCTGTCTTTTCCTTCTCAAGATTGTCAGTTTGTGAACTCACTCTTCGTTATTTGTTTTTTTCTCTACATATAACACTAAGTAAATTGTGCTGATGAAGAGGCCTAATAAAGCACACATTTCTATGATAATGTGACTCGAGTAAATGGTCTCCCTAAGATAAGCCACTTTACTGACAGGGGTGACCACCTAAACCAAAGATTAAACTCTCAAGTCAAGGAGTAAACAAAGGAATCATAGATCAGCCACTTGCCCAAACAGATTTGTGGTGCTTCACAAGGCTGCCCAAAAGGAATTCTGATCTTGTGAAGCTGCTGTACCGTCTGCTTATGTATTTCTGTAAGAGTAAGTCTATTACACTCTACCTAAAATTAATTGTCATCAAAGAAGAGTAAGTAGCACCAACAGGTTATGGACATACTCTGGAGATATTGTGGATTGGGTTCTAGACCATCACAATAAAGCATGCCTCAAAGATGCTGTGAGCTCAGTTGCAGACCACCACATCAAAGCAAGCATTGCAATAAAGTGAGTCAGAATCTTTTTGCTGGTGGAGGATCTTGCCTTCAGTTTGTAAAAAATGCAACCCTTGTGAAGTGCAATAAAGCAACGCATAATAAGGCAAAGTATGCCTGTATTTCTCATATGACATCAATCTTCGAAAGACAGTGACTGACTGGATGTATCTGAACTACCTTAAAATGAACTTGGCTAATGATGATACAGTAGTACTGGCTATCCTTTAATAAAGCTTCCATTGTGACAGGACCTATCCTAACCGGTTACATTTATGGTGACTAATATGGCTTCTATACTGGAAATCCGAAGCAAGACTGCTCTTGTGAAGTTTGATAAGTATAATGTGTTAGTGTAGATTGTGGAAGATACCTTCCTCACGTTTGAAGGAATTATTAGACCTAATTACCTTATAGGATTATTATGAGAGTGGGAAATAGTATCTAATCCAGTCTTGTATGTACACAGCAGATGCATAGTAAATGGCAGCTGCTTTTATTGGATGTACTTTTGTCATTTTTGCCACCATAAGCACCTTCAGTCCACTGTTTATCTCCACTCAGCTACAGGTCACACATATCTGAAAAGAGATGTCTAGAAATTTGACTCATAGCCTAACATTTGATTCCTATCAGCTTTCTCTTTTCTTAGCAATAAGCATCTTTCCTGATTGTATTTTATTTCCTTAAATGCAGTAATTTTTCATTAATGGAAACTCATAGATGATGTATGCAAAGAAAGGTTGAACTCAGTTAATCAGTGTTCCAAGGCTACCAGAGCAGAGAAAGCTAATAAATTCCTTTTGCCCATCTCTACAGACACGCCACCGCTGCTCTTCGAGGTCTCCTCCCTGGAGAATGCCTTTCAGATTGGAGGCCATCCTTGGCACTACATCATCACACCTAATAAGAAGAAACAGAAAGGAGTTTTCCATATCTGTGCCCTTAAAGACAATTCCTTGGTAAATCATAAGTGATCAGACCTTTCAGTAGCAAATTAGTATCAAATTCTTTCTTTGCTAACTCTTTAATAGGTTCACATTCCTAAGAGTTACTTACTTGTTTGTACTAATTTGTGATTAATGTATAGTAGAGAAGAGTACAAAGAATGTAGCAAGAATTACCTAGAATTCTTGTGTTACCTAGAATTTAAACATTAACATTTGAGCATTTTTAGGGCACCAGAGATTACTTAGGGTTTTTTTTCTTAGCAACCTCCCAGCGAGCAATTCCCCACAAAACATCTCTGGAGCTTAGTGGTGGGAATCGTTGATGAAACATGTTCAGGCTGCCTCTGAAATTGCTGGTGGAATGTGTTGTTGGTTATGCTTTTTCATGGTTTGTTGCTATTTGCTTTCCAGAACACAACCAAATAGAACTCTGATGTTCAGAATGTAAGCCACGAAACACTTTGAACTTTCAAAGCTATTCTTAAATTATTTATGACAAAATAGAAAGAAATGGTACATGGCAAGACAATAGACATTTCTACCCATTAAATCAGTTTTTCTTTATTTAAAAAGTTATTTAGGCATTGATTTATCATTTAATAAACATTATTTAAAATCTACTGTGTGCCAGCTATGACTGGGATACATTTCCTTCCCTCGGGCTGCTTACACTCCAAAGAAAGCAAGTATGTAGATAAATTATGAATAGCTGCTGTCTGTTAAGTATAGTGATTCAGGTCAGTGTAAAAGAGGGAGTGCACAGAGGAGGGGGTTCCATCTTATTTCGTATTTCTGATTTAGTTTTGTTTATTTCTGGAACCTCTTGTTGTATCAAATGAACTTACTTTTCTGAGGCAGACTCAGCTTATTCCACACCCATCTCCTCCAGGATCTTCCTCAGTCCCTGTTGGAGCCAATGGCTTTTAAAGTCACGAGTCACCTTTTACCATACTGAAGATCGGCCCAGTCTTCAGAAATGGGTTCATTTCTCTATTTCCCTTGATGTTATGGCCACCAGGGGGCACTCTGTATAGTGTATTCTAGTTTTCTTTTTGTAAGAGCATTGTTCCCTTCTGATTTTTCATTTATATCTCACATATGGCAGCTCCTGGTTGGCCCAGCCCAGAGATATGTTCTTCTACAATGGACTCTCAAAGGGCACTTTCCTGCCATGACGAGTCTGGTTTGATTGCTCACCTCCCAGCCAGAGGATCCCCTCAGCCAACAGGACCTTGATCTCATTTAACTCTTCCTTCCAGTCACACCTTACACAGTTCACATTCTGGAGATTTATTACATATTCTTATATAAGAACTGATAATACATATTCTTTCGTGTGTGTGTGTGTGTGTGTGTGTGTGTGTAAAATGGCCTTCAAAGTCCACATCAGGCATGCATGTCAAGCTCTCCTTCTGAAATAACTGGTTATGATCATAACATTTAGTCAAATCTGTATTTCGGTATATTCATGAAAAATTGCCAAATCCAGGAGAAGTTAAAATCCTTGTGCCAGACAGCTTTATTGCCGTGCCATAATGATGCATATGCCCATTACCTCTCCACCTGTCAGTGAGGGGAGTAGATAACCACAGAACACATGCATCCAGACTGAAGAATCCAGAAAATGTTTCATAGCCTTCTATTTAACTGAACTTTCAAATCTGCCATTCGAACAAATAATAAAAACTACAGTAAGTTGGTAATAATGCTGCTCAATATTTAACACAGAGGGGCGATGTTTCTTTTGTGTTACAGAAGACACTTAGAATGGTCCCCTAAAGAAAGACAGGTGTACTATGGACATGTCTTACAGTAGAGGAGCATCTGACGCCAGTGCCATCATGGGCACATTCATTTCAGTGTGGCAACCAAGATGTTTAATTGTGTTGTTTTTCCTGTAAAATGTAATAATACCATTATTCCTATTAGGATATTTATTAAGTCCTGGAAAATTAAAACTCATTCTCTAATTTGATACAGAAAGTGTTTTACATTCAGTTTTTTAAGAAGCATGGCCTAGGAAGCACCCATGCTGGATTCCCAGCCTGCTTCTGCAGTCTCGTAGCTGCGCTGCATACGTTTCTGTTGGATTCTGGCTGCTGCTCGTGTTTCTGCTCATACATGCTCCGTGGAGTAAGACTCACATGCTCTCGATTTTGCTGACTCTTCTTTCTAGCCATTTTCTACTTGTCATTTAAGGCTCTATTTAAGCCTTTTTTCTTCCTGAAATTCTGCTTGCCTGGATGGAGGCTTGACAATGCCCTGTGTATGGTTTGGTCACTTTGTTTCCCACACTGCCTCATTACTGTCTGTTCATTTTCTTCCTCCCCTCTTGATTATGAGCTTCTTGATGGCAAAGATTATGTTACAGCCATGTCAGGTACAAACGCCTAGTATGACACCTAAAACATGGTGTGCTGTCAGTATATGCCAATGGAATGAGTACATTCATATTTCAAAACCTGTTGTGAGTATCAAATAGAAAAGATGGTATCATTTCACTTTAAACTGGAGAAATTAAATAATTTAGATGACTTGCGTAAAGCAGTGAAGTTTATGTATTCCCAGTGCTCCTGTGTATAAGGTAAAACATTCATGTACATATGTGATTGCATACCATGCAGGAGTCTGTACCTTTATTTCAGTGTCTAAATGTATTACTGTGAAGTAAATCTCTGTACTTGTCTTAAAGGCTAAGCAGTATTGGACCATTTCCTCAGCATCAGAATTTAATATCTGACTTATCCAAGGAGATCATATGACCTGTGTCTGAGATTTTGGGTTTAATTATGTGTTTATTTTCACATTACCCACTCCTCTGAGTGACAGTTTGTTGGGATGGGGTGGTGAGGAAGGTGTAGGGGTTGAGCATAGTAATCATGGCAGAATTATACAACAGGAAGTCCATGGACTTTGGAGTCGTATCTGTTGTTTAGTAGGTACAAAACATTGAACAAATGATTTATACTCTGTTTTCTCATCCATAAAGTATAGATAACAATATATACTTTGAGTGTTGTTAAGATCAAATGATATAATGACTGTAAAGCATCTAAGGCAGGGCCTGATACAAGTTAGGTGTGTTTGAGATGTGATAACTAAGTTATCATTTATGAGGTATAATGTATGGTACAGGGTAAGTCTTTGAAATTTCTGAATTTGAATGTTCTACATTTCTCAAGTTTGAGCATCCTAATTCAGCCCTCAGACACACCCCAGTTTAACTGGTTAATATTTTCCCTCCCCTGTCCTTGACTGATCTGTCACTGCTGATAGAATTGAAAAAAAAATTATTTTCTTTTAATCTTTGTTTTCAATATTTTCCCCCAACTTCAGGCAAAAAATGGGATCCAAGAAATGAATTGTTGTTCCCTAGAATCTGACTGGATCTATTTTCATCCTGATGCTTCTGGTAGAATAATACATGTTGGCCCAAATCAGGTCAAGTGAGTATTTTCATTAGTTATTTTAAAATTAAAAGCAGCTTTTGGTAGCATTTATTGGCATCTTAATTTTTTTCCAGCTAATTTTTGAGCCAAGTATGGAAGTAATTATCTGCTTGTGGGGTGCTTTCTCAGAGACTAACATCTAGAAAACCTAACTTTATTTATTTTAGCCTCATCATTACTGCTTGTAAATATTACATTTGAGTAAGTTCTTTGATGGATGATATATAAGTGAAAGGAGATGACAGATTGGCTCATCCTCATCAGGTCTTAGTTCTTCAGGATTAATGAGAACAGAAATGATTTGTCCTTGTTCTTCTTTTTAAAAAATATTTTTTAAAATTTATTTTTAGAGAGGGGAAAGGAGGAAGAAAGACAGGGAGAGAAACATCAGTGTGTGGTTGCCTCTCACACTCCCCTGACTGGGGACCTGGCCTGCAGCCCAAGCATGTGTCCTGACTGGGAATCAGGCCGGTGACACTTTGGTTTGCAAGCCAGCACTTAGTCCACTGAGCCACACCAGCCAGGGCACGATTTGTCTCTGTTCTAAATGACAGCCTTACCACAGAAGAAGTAGCAGATTGTTTGTCATAAACCTTGTTTTGCTTTGTTTCTCCCCATCTTCCAAGAGTTAGCCTCCCCTCCTCGGAAGCACTCTTCCCTTGACTTGTCTGACGCCACAGTTTCCCCTTCTCTATGATCTTTCTTAGTGCACTTGCATGTTCTCCTACTCAGACTTTAATGTCAGATGTCCTCAGGGCTTGGACCCTCACCCCTTGTCACTTTTTTTCTCCAGGATTCTATATTCTCCTGGCTTCAAAAATCACAAAATTTCAAATTTTTTATCCCAGCCCAAACCTCTCCCCTGAAATAATGTTAGAAAATTGGATTCATTCTTGGCACTTTCTTGCCTTCTTGTCTTTCATCAGTGTTCATATACTTAAACAGTCACGTGCATATTTTCCCTCTCTCTCTGACACACACACACACACACACACACACACACACACACACCATATATCCTGTCAGTGCTGTTTATTTTGTTTTGAAATATTTCTTAAATCTACCCCTTTCTGCCCTAGGCCACTCTCCCATCTCGTTCAGATTATTGTGATCACTAGCCCGGACTATAGTAATGTAATAGTGTACTCCAAAAATCCCCTTTTGTACTCTCTAAGTCTATTTTTTTTTCAGCAGTTAAGAGTGATTTTTACAAAAGTTTGCAAACACAAAAAAACTAACCACATGAATTCTACTTTTACCTTTTCACGACTTCTTACTACTCTTGGCGTGGTCTGAAAGACCCTCCAACACAGTCTACTTCAGTCATGCTCTCTGTTCAGAAAGCTAAGGACCTGTTCCCTCTGTTAGGAGCCTTTTCCCTTAGCTACTTTCCTACCTTATTTCTGTTCATATTTAATGCCCCAGCTTAAATGTCCCTTTTTCAGAGTCCTTTCCTGATACCCTTGTTAGACGAGCTCCCCCGTCATATTTTTATTGCACCCACTATGTAGTCTTCCTCTGTAGCACTTATCGCAATTTCAATTAATTATATGTGTGAATATCTGTTTAAATATCTAGCTTTGGAAGAATGAGCTCCATAAGGGAAAGAGTCTGGTTTTCTGATGCCCGTGATCCCGGCACTGAGCACAGTGCTTAGCAAGACTAGGTGCTCAGTAAGTGTCTGTTGAATGAGAAGGGCAGTGTTTGCCTTCTTGATTCCTTCTGCTCTCTGTTAACTAGTCTAGTCTGGACTGAGTATGAGGAGGATGACTGGGCTTAATGAAATAAGATTATGAACTTTTATTAAAAGTCTTAAAAACTGTGGTTCAGCTTTAGTAAACCTCACTTTCAATGTTTGTCGCCACCCATCCTTTAATATTAGTTTTAGTTTAGGAAAATAAAGTCCACAAAGAGTATGTGCCCTTTTGCCAGGTTTTAAAAGATAGGCATTTTAAAATATTGTCACTGAGAATTGCGTAATTTAAAATTAATCTGATTTCTTTGTCTCTGGCAAACTCTAAGGCCTCTGGCTCTTCCTGGCCACAGAAGCTCCTACTCCCTGCTGTTCTCTTTGCTGGCATTTGAGACTTTAAACTTTGAGAACATTGTGCTTTTGAAGCTTGTTCGTGCTGTGAACAGATTGTGTGGGCGGTGAACAAATTATTTTTTCTTGATCCAGGGAGACCATTTGCACTCAGAAACCCCAAATCTGTAAATACAACCCTAAGAAAAAAGAAAAGTGTTAAGTCAGTTGCAGTTTTTAAATATTACTCTATTCATGAAAACTGTTAGGTTAGGCTTAGTTGCTAATCCAGTCTGTTTTATAGTTAACTCCAGGTGTTGTTCATTGATATCTCATTCTGTCTTCAGAAATAAAAATGCAAATATTTACAGGCATACCTCAAAGATATTGTGTGTTTGGTTCCAGACCACAGCAGTAACACAAGTATTGCAATAAAGTGAGCCTTAATGTTTTTGCTTAATGTTTTTGCTGGTCTTGCCTTCAGTTTGTAAGAAGTGCAACATCCGTGAAGCTCAAGAAAGCGAAGAGCAGTAAAATGAGGTATGCCTGTACTGTAATGCCACTGTAACAGCTGAAACATTAAAGACATGTTGCAGGATGGCAGAGATGAGGTTATTTAAAAGTTACTTTCATTAAGTCGGTTTGGAAGATCTCTTAAGCCTGAGCACACTAATTCATTACCCACCTCAGTAGCACTTGTGGTCACAGATTCCACGTTTTCCTGTTTAACAAAATCTCTGAATTTGAAAGAGTTTATAGACATCGAAGTGATTAGACATTAATATTTCAGACCAACAAAAAGGAGAGAAGAACTAATTCAGTGTTACTATAATGTTCATTTGTTAAATTTCATTTCAGTAGTTCAACTTTGGCATTTTGATGGCGCATTGAAGTCTTAGGTTCTTAGAATCCTTTTTTTCCCCCTTTTTAGAGTTTTAAAGCTAAAAGAAGTAGAAAATAGTAGTGCCCAGCATCAGATCTCTGAAGATTTTGTCATTTTGGCCAACAGAGAGAACAAAGTAAGGAGTACTATAAAAATCCTTTGTATACCACTGTCTTTTTATATAAGAATATGATAGTGCAAATCTGTTTGCCTTTTAGTGTGGTGGAAAAGAACAGCATAATCCTACAAAAGTCTGTTTATTTTGTCCACATGGGTAGCTGGTCTTAACCCCATGTACATAGATTTGAAGAAGAGTTGAATATATTGAGTTTATGTCTTGCTTATTTCTGTTTCCTTTCTGGGTTTCTCTTTAAATTTTTGTTGATGAATTATCAACTGTTGTATTTAATTAATCGCACAAACTTAGAGTAACTGGGGGAAGATATAAACCCTTAAAAATCACATACCATGCTTCAACTCCAGAGAGTCTTTTTCCTTTAGCACATAAATTAAGAATATGAAGAAAATCATGCAAAAGGAAATTTCCAAAGCATATCCACTGTATTTGCTGTACTATACTAACGCAGAATCAGAAGGGCAAATAAAGTAGCAAATCTGTAAACTTTGTGTTTATTCTTTGCCTATCGTAGTATTTTATCCATTAAAAACTTTACTCTGTTTTTACTAACTGGAAGATCAGAAATCTGACTCAGAATTTTATCAGTTGAGAAAAAGATTGTTGACGTTGGAGAAGGGTTGGTTAATTTTGCCAAATTTGTTAATATAATTTTGCAATTGACTGCATATTATAGGACTTGTCACATCTTTTTATTTCTTTCCATATGATAGAATGAAAACTTACCCACTGTTACTGCTTCTGGACGGGTGGTAAAAAGGAAATTTAACCTTCTGGATGATGACCCAGAACAAGAGGTATTGTTTTAGCCAGAGATAACAAACCAAACTATTATGCACTTGCCCTGTGGTTTTTAAATTGTGCTTCCAAGACCCTAAGGTAGAGATTGGCAGTGAGCTCCATACAGGCTTGCTTGGCAGGATTGTGCATACCGTTTCAACCAGTGCATCCCCAGTATCCTCTCTTTTCAGATTGAAATTATTCATAAAATTTTATTTGCAGAAAGGTTCATAGGACTGAAATAATTTGAAAACACCATTAACTTACTGATTTGTTTTGTTAATGTGCACACTTTCTAGGGATATCTCTTAATAGAAAATTCTTGAGTTATATCCTGATGACTTTATGGCTTTTGCCTTATTTTTTACCTACTAGACACAGATATGTTTGGTAATGTTTAGGGGCCAGGGAAGGAGAGTATTAAGTATAGCAAAGCAGTCCAGCCTCTGGCCTCTCTTAGCGCTACTAGTCACTGAGCTAATTCATTTTTATCCTTTTCTTTTAAAAAGGCATTGGAAGGGCTTTTGAAATCAGCTCACAGTTAAGCTTCAGATATATAACCCTTGCATACATACTAAATCCATTTAGACCATAAAACTATATTGTTTGTATGACTCTTTCCAGGTAGAAATATTAGAGTAGTCTTCTAAGGATAGTTTTTGAAAAAAAATTTTTAAGTATATTTCATTGATTATGTTATTACAGCTGTCCCATTTCTTTTCTCTCCTTTCTCCCCCTCTGCCTGGCACCCTGCTCCTTCCAGCATTACCCCTGCCCTTAGTTCATGTCCATGGGTCATACATATAAATTCTTTGGCTTCTCCATTTCCCATGCTATTCTTAACCTCCTCATATATATTTTGTACCTACCAGTTATGCTTCTTATTCCCTGTACCTTTCCCCCCATCCTCCCTGCTTCCCCTCCCTGCTGATAAGCTTCCACATGATTTCCATTTCTGTGATTCTGTTCCTATTCTAGTTGTTCGCTTAGTGTGTTTTTATTTTTTAGGTTCAGTTGTCGATAGTTATGAGTATGTTGTCATTTTACTGTTCATATTTTTTATCTTCTTTTTCTTAGATAAGTCCCTTTAACATTTCATATAATAAGGGCTTGGTGATGATGAACTACTTTAACTTGACCTTATCTGAGAAGCACTTTATCTGCCCTTCCATTCTAAATGAAAGCTTTGCTGGATAGAGCAATCTTAGATGTAGGTCCTTGCCTTTCATGACTTTGAATACTTCTTTCCAGCCTCTTCTTGCCTGCAAGGTTTCCTTTGAGAAATCAGCTGCTAGTCTTATGGGAACTCCTTTGTAGGTAACTGTCTCCTTTTCTCTTGCTGCTTTTGGTGGGTGAGTGGGTGGGATTGTGTACATTCTAGGGCCCAGTGGGTCCCTCCAATGGACTCTTCTGTGAGACTGGCAGTATTCCTGCCACTGCAACCCCTGCCGATTTTTACAGTCCAAGATTTTAAGGCTTTATTTCCCTGTGCTGGAACTCTGATTGTGTGTTCTGTCTCGCTCCCCAGTTGTTCCTCCTGATTTATCCACATGCAAATGTGGGGCCACCCGGTCTGCCAGCTGTAGTTTCAGCTGCCCAGTCCACAAGCTGCTGCCTTGCCACACATCCTTTCCATTCTGGCTGCCAGTCTCTGCCCCTCTTGCCAGTCCGGGTGAATGTTTCTTTAATTCCTTGGTTGTCAGATTTTCATACAGTTCAATTTTCTGGCAGTTCTGGTGTTTTTGTGTTTAAATGTGTTGTCCTTCTTTTGGTTGTGTGAGGCTGCTAAGTGTATCTATCTGCCTGTGCCTCTGTCTTGGCCAGAAGTCCAGTTTTTGAAAATTTTAAAAAATAGGTTGGAGGTGGCCTAGTATGAGGCTGTCAAAAAGAGAAAATATGTGTATTTATGAACCACAGAAATCTGTTGAGAGCAAAGCAGAAAGCTCCTTACCCTGTATATTAGACTATACTCAAGAAAGACATAACTAAAATTACCAAAAGTTTGCAAGAAGAGTTAAGAGGGGAGAAGGTAGTAGCAAAGACAGAGAGAGAGATTCTACATTATGAGATGAGAAAACAAAACCTTCTATCCTGTAAAAGAAAAGTTGGAAAGGGTTGTGGCTAAAATCTATAAAATCACTGATGCCCATATAAGTCACCTTGGGAAGTTTGACCAAGTTTAGATTAAGGCAAAATCACAAATGAAAATCTATAAATTTTTATACCATAGGTGGTAAAGGCAGAAAATACACATGGATTAATCCTACACATACCAAATGTACATGAAGGATTAAGAGAACTCTGCTGTGCTGCCAGGATGTGTCTCTTGTGGGGGGCTCCCTGGGAAGCCCTCGGAGCCCCAGGTTTTCTTCCCCGAGTTCTGGAGTTCGGTGTTTCTCCGTTAAGTCTTTACCATCATGAATCCGACTAACATCTCTTCTGTCACTCCTGCTTTGTGGGATAGATTTCAGTTCTTAAAATTCTCCCTCAAGCATAAGCAACAGTTTTATGCTTTCTTTGGGGAACCAAGAAGGGTTTAAAAAAAAGATGGCAAATAGAGTCATAAATAATGTGTGATAAGCTATCAGTTTTTTCTTAAAGTGACTTCTTTTTTTTTCTGTCTTAAGAACCTTCCAAGCAGAGTGGGCAGTCTTCAGATATCTGGGAACCAGTGAGCACTCATGTCAGAGACAGCAGTTGAATACCTGTTTTAAATTTGGAGAAACTCTGTCACAATAAAGAATTTCGGTTATAGTTTGCCTGAGGTCTACATAGACTTGGTTCTGTTTGTCAAAATCTGTATGATACTATTTAAGTTTTGAAAATCCCGAGACTGGTGTTTTAGGCACAAAAGTAGAGACACATTTCTCCCTATGTTCCCACCCATTCATTCTTTTTCTACATATTTTCATAAGTAACAATGTAGTTAGGCTACAAATGCAGAGATAATCTAACTGAATAACTGGATTTGTCCCTCTTTTCCTCTGTCTTATCCGTCTATTCCCCCAAGACTTTCAAAATTGTGGACTATGAAGATGAATTGGATTTGCTTTCTGTGGTAGCTGTTACCCAAATAGATGCCGAAGGAAAAGCTCACCTAGACTTCCACTGTAATGAATATGGAACTTTACTGAAAAGCATTCCACTAGTGGAGTCGTGGGATGTGGTGAGTAGAGTTCATGGAATACAAAGTGGTAAGAGTTCTCTTTATAGGTGGCATTTATTGAAACAGATGTACTATGTTTGTGTCAGTCCAAGCTCACCTGGAACAATGGCCACCTGCAAGAGGTTATTGGACTACACTCAGGGCAAAATGAGTACTTCGTAAGACTTCCTCCTCTCGGGACTAGAGGATGTTGCCTTACCAGTGGACTTAAAGATAAAACCTTATGGTTTTTTCCCTGAGACATGCCATTTATTTCCTTACCATAGTCTTTGGTTTTCTCTCATTTTAAAAGTTTGGTAACATTTAAAAAATAAAAGTATGCTTACTGTATTGCATCCCCACAGTTATTTAATAGAGGTCATATCCCAGTATGTAGGGTTTCCAGGCACTCTTGGAAGCATTTGTCTACTCTTCTGAGGATTATAGAATATAAGAGTTGTAAGGAATAGTAGACATTATTTTATCCAATTCTTGTTTTATTAATGGAAAACCTGAGAAGTTTAGCAATGTGCCCACAGTCACATGGTAAAACAATTGCAGGGTTGGCAATAGAATCTGGGTGTTCAGACTCCTAAGTCCAGGGCTCTTTTCATTCTCAGCATTTTGTGTCATGTTTTTCTCATAAGTGACCTGCATATCCACAAGTAATGAAAAATAAACCATTTCTGGCAACTATTTTGCCCCCAAGTGTATATTTGAAGATCCCCAGCATAGGTGCTGTGACCTTTTAGTGACACGGGAGTGAATATGGTTATACGAAGAGCCTCCATTTGACTGTGTTTTCATTGCAGACGTACAGCCATGAAGTTTATTTCGACAGAGACTTGGTGCTGCACATAGAGCAGAAACCCAGCAGGGTCTTCAGCTGCTATGTTTACCAGATGGTCTGCGACCCTGGGGAAGAAGAAGAAACCACAAACAGAAGTTGAAAAAAAGAGTGAGATTATTTTAAATTTTGACATGTAACGTATGAGACTTTAGCCATGCACCCCAGCAACTGTGTCCAGTCCTCCTTCTTATTACCCACATGCCAAGTTCTCCAGTATTTCCCAGAAAAGATCTTGTAATTACTTTAGATGACTGTGACTTCTTTTGTAAACTCTTGCCATACAGAGTGGTGAGAACTTCATCTTACATAAAGGATTTTTAGAATGCTCTCCAAGAAACCTAGCATTTTAGAACTTTTAGGTAGGTGGTGATGTAAATGTAAAATGTATTTCGATCAGGTGTTTAATATGGCTCTTAAAGGGTAGTATGGAATTGTGATTGCTAAGACTAAGAAGGAAAGACAAAAAGAAAAAGAAAAAGAAAGAAATCCTGTGTCCTCTATACCAAACTTTGCTTAAGGATGAGAAATGAGATCTGGAATGTGAAAGCATACTTTTGAACCAAAAATGCGTCATCTCAATTTTTAAAAAATCTTATATGTGTCTATGTTTTATATTTGTACAGATTATTTTTTCTTCCATGGTTTTATTCTCTTGGCCTGATGTTTCCTTTGATTATTTGTGTTTCCATCATAGCCTGTAAAAGGTTCCAAGCAAACTTTAAGTGAAATTTTTCCCGATATGTAGCTTGTTTAGCTGTTGATTATTAAAAATATTATACTCATTTCACCATTTTGTTTATTTTGTGTATCTTCCAATTGTGCTTAGGCAATCTTTTCACACCTGTACAATAAGATAAAAAGGTACTCCAGACTGCACCGGTTCTGCTCCTGTAGACGAGCAGGTAGTTTGGGATGAGACTACTTAGCTAGAAAAAACTGTTGGCTCTTTCGTAGTTGTGAAATGAGTATTTTTTTCTTCTTTGTTAGAATTGATCCAAATATGATCCTTGAACTCAGATAATCCTTCTTCAGAATGTTAAATAAAAGCAACCTGAGTAAAAGGAGAAAATATTTCTTGATGCTTTCTGCTTGAGAAATCCTGTTGCTTGCAACACACGTGTTCAGCACATTCCACTGAGTCAGCCTCACATGAATAACCAGTGAAAGTACAAGGGAAGAAAACAGCAGTGACAATCATGGCTCATTTGAATTTAAGGGCAAAAAGGGGATTAACTTCGATGATTTACATTAAAATCCTTCCATTTTTCCTTCATTTTTGGCTTGATCTCAAGTTAAGAATCATGTGAATTCAGCCCTGTTCTGCCCTTGAAGTTTGCAGGTAAATTTCAAGCTTATAACCAACAGTGCTTAGGAGAGAACAGGTATTAGCTATTCTAAAAGTCAAGAAATTAGTAGCAGAGTCCATAAATTTAAAAGAAATAAAAGGAACGAGCCTAAAGCCGTCTTTCGTGCGACAAAAATGGAGATTGGTAATATTTTGGAAAAGAGAAAACATTTATATGTGGGCTAAGAATTTAATCTGTATATTATAACCAGTGATTACTTCATGTGCAAGATGATAAAGCTATCTTCATATATTAAATTTGAATACTTTTATAGCCACTAATTGAAAAATTCATTCTAGTTTTATGCATATTGTAATAATACTATTTAATTCAATATTTGAAGTTTTCAGAGCATTTTAGAGACATGATGTGATTACAAAGCAGTTGAATAGTTTCAATATGCTAGATATAACCCCAAACTTCCAATTAGACACTAAGTAAATGGTCCTGCCCAGTTAATTTAAATCTTGAAAAAGAAGGAATAGATTAAAAATACCAGAGAAAAGAAAGAAAGCAGTGTTGTGTGGGTTTCAAAGCAGATGTATAAAGCCTACTCTTTGTTTCCAAGAATGTTTCAGGAAGGGATGTCCTAAGACTGGAATCCAGTAAGATTTTTTCAAAAAGAGGTTTATTGAGTTTCTCCCTGTCCTTTAAGTTATTTTCTTCTTTTGATGAAATGCTAGAAAGGAAGTCATCTACCCAGAAAGGCATCTGAGAACCGAGATTCCAGTCTGCTTTGTTCATGATGGGTGTGTTGGGTGTGTGCTTCTAGAGTAATCCAGTCTGACCACTTTGAAACTCATAATGTCTCACCACTGCCAAAATCAAAGCAGACTAGGATCTAAATGCCATATGGGCCAGGCAGGAAAAGTGCATAGTGTGAAAACAGTAGGAAATTGTGGGCCATATAACAAATGGGAGGGCTGTGCCCCTGTTGAAAGGACAAGGACAATTGCTGCCACTTAGTTCCAGGCAGTTGCAATGTTACATGGGA
Organism: Carollia perspicillata; assembly: GCA_004027735.1. NCBI lineage: Eukaryota > Metazoa > Chordata > Mammalia > Chiroptera > Phyllostomidae > Carollia > Carollia perspicillata. Next base: position 9,991 of record PVKM010001333.1, on the reverse strand, counting down.
ACGTGGGCTGCATGAGGGTTAACAGGATGATTGATGAAAAGATGGCCAAAGATACAGAAGATAGCAAAGAATATGGGAAGTTTATAGATAACACACATACCAGGAGATAGAATAATGCTTCCCAGAAAAGTAGGGGCTCCCCAGCTTCTCCCAGTGGCAGACAGCTGCTTGTTCTGTCACCTGCCAGGCCTGAGACTGTTCTTGTGGGGATGGAGGGAAGTTGTGGTTTAGAGCCTCCCACCCCACCTTAACCCTCCTCTCTACCTGACTGTGTTAGAGGCCTTCCCTGTGTGCTGCCTACTTAACAGGTGCTAGCACTAGACGTACAACATTATGGGGTGACATTTCTGAGTGTTTAATGCAAGAGTAGGTGAAGCAGAGTAGCTTCCTTCAGCAGGTCTAGGTGGTAAGCTGTAAGAGGTGTATTTCTTCATTTTGCTTCTTGATCTAAGATTCTGTATTCTCACCATATCGATGCAGCACAATTATTGTTCTTTGACTTTCTGAAGCATTTCTCGCAACACTGGGAGAAAACAAAAGAAATCTTAGCACAGTTACTATTTGAACTACCTAGTGAGGTGATGCTATTCTACTTAAACAAATTAAGGTGCTCCACATTCTTCCACCAATTGAATGTTTTGTGTCTTGTACATACTATTTTTTAAATGGTAGGTTATATTTATTGAGTGCTTTCTACCTACCAGTCATTGTGATACAAGTGAAATGAATTGTTTCAACATTCAACATAACAATATGAGGTGTGAAGTACATTATACAGATGAGGGTAGTGAGGATCACAGAAGTTAATTCTCCCACAACCAATAAGTGCAGAGACAGGAAACATCCAGATTTGTCTGATGGAAGTTCATGTCAGATTTCCTCCAAAACTCTCAAAAGGCAGAGGATGTTATTTTACCCCATATATAGCATACTGACAATTACAATGTTGGGTACATAGGAAAATATTTAATAAGTGTTTTTTAAATGATGATTGAATGGGACAAATGATGATAGCCAAATTTGGGACAAATGATGATAGCCAAATTTGGGACAAAGTTTGGCTGAATACAGTTAGCTGAACTATATGTCACATATGGTGACATAAGAGATGATTCTTCATTCAATTGTGAGAAGTAATTTTTTATTTTTTATTTATTTATTTTTAGAGAGGGGGTAAGGGAAGAAAGAGAGGGAAAGAAACATCAGTGTGTGGTTGCCTCTGGCATGCTCCCCATTGGAGACCTGGCCCTTAACCCAGGCATGTGCCCTGACTGGGAATCAAACCGGCAACCCTTTGGTTCGCAGCCCACAGTCAATCCACTGAGCCACACCAGCCAGGGCAGAAGTAATTTTTAAAAAGTGTACAAAAAGTGTACTCTCATCCTGTTTATGGTGTTAATAAACACTGTATTAGTAATTTTAATATAACTTGGCTTCCTTTTCAATAATATTTATATTTTCTAATTTTTTCTTACCATATTTACATATATCATCTATATTTTAGAATTTCAGGAAAATTTCAGGGGCTAATTTTTGGTTCCTATGTTGCTGTAGAATCTCTGTCTTATAGAAAAAAATAATTTATTTCGAGCAAAGGATATATTATAGAAAGAGAAAACCAACTAAGTTTTCCCCACCATTTCATTATCAAACTTTTCAAAGATATTGTTATAAGTTGACAGAATTTTATGATACCCAAATACCAACCACATGGGTTCTGCGTTTCACTCTATATTGTTTTTTTATTTATTCATGTTACTTTTATAATTCATTTCAAAATAAATTGCAGGCATTGATATTCTTTTTCCTTAATACTTAAACATGCATATCATTACATAGTTTAATACTGTTGAGTTTGTAAAATTCTTGATGTCCACTTACATGCCATGAAGGGCACAAATGTTAATTATAAATTTGCTGAGTTGTTGCAAATGCATCCACCTGTGTAACCCCAAACCCTTTACAAAACTCGGAACATACAGTCACCCCAAGAAGTCTCATGCCCCTTTCCAGTCAAGCCCACCCTACCCATCAGGTGTAACTACTGTTCTGACTATGTTACCCCATAGATTGAATTTGCTTATTCTCAAACTTTGTATAAACGATAGCATACAAAGCATAATGCTTCTTTCAACCAGCATGTTTTTGAGATTACTTCATGTCGTATTCATCCATGGTTCATTCCTTTGTATTGCTGAGTATTTGTATGAATATGTCACAGTTTTGTGGGGTTTTTTTCATTTTCCTGTTGATGGACACCTGGGCTGTTTTCCACTCTTAAAAAACCTATTATGAATAAAGCTGCTGTGAATATTCTATCATATGTCTTTATTCCTCATAGGTAAACATCTAAGGATGAAGTTGTTGGGTCCTAGAGTAGGAATATGTTAAGTTTCATAAACTGCCAGACCTTTTTTTGAACAGATTTCCAGTGCTCCATATTTTCATCAGCTTTTGTGTTTTTTTTATCTTTTTTATCTTAGTGTTTATGGTGGGTGTGTAATCTTTTAGTTGATGGTCAGGTTGTTTCTACTTGTGCCTAGCAGTCCTCCCCTTGGGTTTACCACTTTACCTCTAACACCAGCCCCCATCAGGAACTAATGAAGACATTTGTGTGTGTGTGATAACAGTTAAGATAACTCAAACCTCCACTTGAATTATTCTTTTTCACACATGGAATACATTGCTCAGCAAGGAATGCCATTTCCTTTGCTGGAGACCAACAGTAGAGAACAAACCTGGGTTCCTAGGGGTACACATTAGACTGTGCCACGTGGCTAATGGGGTGGGATGGATGGCACCAGAGAAGAGGCTCCATGAAACATCATGATAGAAGAATATGACCATGTTCTGTAAAGGCTATGAGTTCATGTTATTTCTAAATCAGTGAAATTGCTGCTCTAAAATGGTAGCATATTAAACAAGCTTTATCCTTTCCCCAATGACTGCATTGGAGCCCAATGTGGTTTTAATTTATATTTCTGTATTAACTAATGATGATAAGCACATTCTCATGTTTTTATCTTCCATGTGTAAATTTTACACTTTATTTACAAACTCATTGAGGTATAATGGACATACAATAAAATATACATATTTAAAGTTCACGATTTGATGTTTTGATGTGTATACATACATGAAGCCATCACCACGATCAAGGTAATTAACATCCATCACCCCAAAGGGTTTTCCCTTGCTCCTTCATAATCCCTCCCTCCCGCCTCCCCACTTTCTGAGACAACCACTAATCTGTTTCTGTTACTTAAGGTTAGTTTGAGTTTTCTAGAATATTATATAAATAGAATCACATAACAAGTCTTTTTGGCTTCTTTCACTACATATGGTTATTTTGGGATCCATCTGTATTGCATATATCAATAGTTCACTTCTATTCCTGAGTAATACTGCATCGTTTGTGTATAATCACAGTTTAATACATTTACCTGTTAATATTTATTTGGGTTGTTTCCATTTTTTTGGCTACCACAAATAAAGCTCCTGTGCATATTTGTGGACAGATTTGTATGGACATACGCTTTATTTCTGCTTGATAAAAACCAGGGGAAATGGCTGGGTTATATATTAGGTATATGCTTAACTTTTTTAAGTTTCTAAATTATTTTTCCAAAATGGCTGTACCATTCTGTGTTCCCATTGTCAGTATATGAGAGTTCCAGGTGCCTCCAAATCCTTGCCAACACTTGGTTTGGTCGATCTTTTTAATTTTAGACATTTTGTTTAGGTTTCACATTTAGATTTATAATCAGTTTTTGTTAGTTTGTATGGTGTAAGGTATGGATCAAAGGGATTTGGGGATTTTTTGTTGTTGTTGATTTTTGCATATGGCTATCCAGTGCGTAAGGATAGCATTCAGTCTCACCATTAAGTGTGATATTAGCTATAGGTTGTTCATAGAAGCCCTTTATCAGTTTGAGGAAGTTCCATCCTAGTCCTAGTTTTCTGAGTTTTTATTGAATGTATATGCTGGAGTCTGTGACATTCTTTTTCTGCATCTATTGAGATGATCATGTGGTTTTTCTATTTCAGACTGTTAATATGGTTAGTTACATTGATTGGTTTTTGAATGTTAAACCAACCTTGAATTCTTGGGATAAACCCATAGACCTCCAAATTTCCAACTATATTTCAAGTCAGACAATTTCTGCAGTTCCACTTACTCACAGTGTATGAAAAATAATTTGTAAAATTTACCATCACATCTGTACTGTGGTACACATTAATAGATTCAAATTCATTACGTTTAGATGACTTTCTGCCTTTACAAATTATTTCCAGACATTTATTGGCCCTTTGTCAGAGGTTTCATCTTCATATAAACAGAAGTTAGCAAGTTAGAATTTATGACCTTGAAGGAATTCTGGGCATGTTGCCAGCCTCTTCCTCTCTTATCTCGGTCCACAGGTTCAGATGCTAAATTGTACCTGAAGTAGTAAAGTCAGTTCATATCTTCATGACCCCAGTTAATTCTTGAAACCCATTTTAGTTTAATATACTTTAGAACCTTGAACCACCGTGGAAGTGGTGACAGAGTTAACTAAATTCATAAAGATAACGATTAGTGAAGGGATTCATATTGAGGCCACTTTACCTGCTCGGATAATAAGCATTTATAAATTGATCTCTCAAATGAAATTTTTAAAAAATCATTTACTGATAGTTCTTTACCAATTCTATTTACGAATAAAAGTTTAATGGCTCAACTTAAGTATGTTTGATTTTCTCTGAGAAGGGCATTTGCTCAAGCAGACAATTGTTTCTGAATCCTGTTTTATTTGTGGTATAGCCAATCCTTCTCTTTTATTTTTTCTTTTCTTCTCTTTTTTTATTGTTGTTTAAGTATAGTTGTCTCCATTTCCTCCCACCTTTTAAACTCCATTTTTTTCTTTGAAAATCACAAGCATCAAGGGCACAGCTCTTCAGGCTCTGCCTGTAAGAGCAGCAAGAGTGGCTAAAGCAAGGTTAAAGAATTGCAGTTTAAAAGCCATTCTAACACTTAATTTTCCTGTCTATAACTGTCCTCTCTTCAGAGAGCAAAACCAGTGAGACATAAAGCACTTCCCAGCCCCAACCTTTCCTGCTTCTGAAACCTAAATGATTACACAATGTCTGCTTGAGGATACACTGACTGACAGTCTTGTGTGAACTTCAAGAGGTCCTTGGGCCCACTGCCTCCTCTAATACAGCATCGCGAACATTCCATTCCCGAGTTTGTCTTCGTCTCTCCTATCAGCTGGGCTCCTGACTCAGTGGTTTCCATTTGAATTTCTGCTGGAAAGTCTCAGATGCCTTTGCCACTTTAGGTAGAAATGGAGTGATCCTATAATTTATTGTCCAAACAGACTCTTTTGATAGTGAAAAACACTACTATTCATGCTTGGGCAATAGGTATAAACCGAGCCTCTTCTAAACATGGTTACCTTACTTACCCAGAGCTAAACAGAAGTAACCAGGAAATTAGAAATCTTCCCATTTACATACTGTAATTTCTTTTTGATTAGTACACCAATTTCTCATAATCAAGGAGGCAATGGACACAATCCATTGAAATAATTTCTTATTTTCACTCACAAACCATTTATCCCCTCAACGAGGGTGATCCTACTGCTATCCTGGTATTCCAGGGCATTTCTCCTACCACTTACCTATGTCTCCCTCTAAATAACAGCCATTTTAAGGTCTGGGGGGTTTTGTGTTAGGTCCACTTCTGACATCATTCTGTACTATCAAACAAAAATGTTGTGAATGGTGGGAAGACAGCGACAGAGTTAAGATAGGAAAACTTCAGTAACAGAAAAACATGAAAGTTTACAGAGGTGATCCCCAAACTGCAGGGGACCACACAGCGTGCCAGAGGACAGGCTTTACAGACTCGCACGGCTGTACAGCTGGTGCTGACCCCACTCATGCGGGGCGAGGCTCCGCTCGGTGTGAGCTGCTCACTTTCGCCTTGTCATGGGGAACTCGACTTTCCTGATGCTGCAGACTCTGACTCTGTGCTTCTTGTTAACAGGCAAACCTAGTACGAAGCAATCCCAGTAAGTTCTCCAAATTTTACTGCGAGACAAGGTAAAGGTCAGCGTCCCGGGTTTCACATCCCTCCACAGGCCAAGATTTCATACCTGTCTGGGGTCCCTTTCTACACAAGGTCAATGTTGCCAGGTCTTGTGACTTTTTCTTAATGGTAGAAATCTTAGTTTGTGTTAATATTCCAATTTTTACTTTTAGTTTTAAAAAATACTCAAGATTTTCAATGACGGTCCTTAATTCTGGTTCGAAAACACTGTACAAGCCAAAGGAAATTAATCCGCAGGTCAGGACTGTTCTCGAGCTCACACGCGGGTACGATCTCTGCAGGAGCCAACAGTGTTTGCGTCTAAACCTCTTTTTGCCAGTTGCGTGTGTTACTGTCATCATATAATTTGTTTATTACATTAATCCATGAAATGTGAGCATTTTTTAAAAGGAAAGTTTGTTCATTTTTTCTGTGAAAAAGATTCAGTGCTTTGGGAAGACTTGCTACAATTACGTCTCTAAACGCTGTCAGATGAGGAGTGGACAAAACAGCCGTGAAAAGATTGAGATGTCTTAGCCTTGGATTCCCTGCAAACAGCCTGAAGCAAAGGTTTATGTGCTGCTCCTCTGGTAAGGAGTGAAATCTCAGCAGGGATGAGGAGCAGGAGTGAAGCAGATCCAGAAGGAAGCTCAACATGAGGATGTGGTAGCGAGCTGGCCACACTAAGCGCAGCAAAAATGCTTAATCTCATAGGCCGGCCTCTGAGAAGCCACATAAACTGTGCCTCTGGCAGTATGTGAGGGACAGGTTGGGAGAAAGCAAGAAGAATGTATCTCCCAGCACTTGTCTACCACTCTTCAAAGGCTCACCCCGGGAACATAGCTTCCCTGAATCTCCAGACTGCACAAGGCAGAATTCGCCTTGACATCAGTGGGCGGGAAGCAAGGGAAACTCAGAGCAACATGATATGAATGAGGTCTGAATTTGTGCACGTGCCTGATGAAAGGGGGAACTGAAAAAAACTGGAAGGATTCTGAACTCTGATTCCTTTATATGTGTCTTTGGAAATTATATCCTGTGAATGTGATTAACTCCAGGAAGGTGGCAGAGAACACCAAACAGCAAACTCAAACCTAAAGTAAAGGTCTTGGCCTTATATCAAAGATAGTTAAATAAATGTACTCTCTTTTGTTTTAAGTGTATATACATCTAAATATAGTGATTTCCTTTTTAATTAGCTTTATTTATTTAAGAGACAGGAAGGGAGTTGGGAAAGAGGGAAACATTGATTCCTTTTATACTGCCCTGACCATGTGACCCAGGCATGTGTCCTGACCCAGAAGGAACCAGCGACCTTTCGCTTTTCAGGATGACCCCCAACCAACTGAGTCACACCCATCAGAGCTCCTTTATAATTAACTTTTAAAATTAACTGACCAGTCTCAATAATATCTGATAATAGAACTTGTTTAATCTTCCTAAATATGTAAGCCTCGTTGATTTTTTAATAGTTCTTTGATTTTAATAATGGGGTGATTTATTGATTTTTTCATAATAACCTTATTGGGCCCTGGCTGCTGTGGTTCAGTGGATTGAGTGCCAGCCTGTGAACCAAAGGGTCGCTGGTTTGATTCCCAGTGAGGGCACATGCTTGGGTTGTGGGCTGGGTCCCCAGTAGGGGGTGTGCAGTAGGCAAACACACATTCCTGTATGAGTACTTTATTTCATTCTATGGCCAAATAATATTTCATTGTTTAACTGTAACACATTTTGTTTATCCTTTCATCTTTTGATGTCAGGTCGATTCCAGTTTTTTGCTATAATTAATAACAGTGCTGTGTTTGTGTACCTGTTTTTGTATAGATATATGTGTTTTCATTTCTCCTGATAAAATCCTGAGGAGTAGAACTACTGGGTCATATGGTAGCTCTATGTTTAACTTCTTGAGCAACTGCCAAGTTTTTCCACAGCAGCTGCACCATCTTACCTTCCCAACAGCAGTGTACAAAAGGGTTCCAGTTCCTGCACATCCTCACCCACATTTCCTGTTTTCCATTTTTTGTTATAGCAATCCTAGCAGGTATGAAGTGGTATTTCATTACTGTTTTGATTTTTATTTCCCTAATGACTAATGATGAGCATCCTTTTGTGTGCCTATTGGCCATTTGTATGTCTTCTTTGGAGAGATAGCTACTCAAGTTTCTTACCCATTTTTAATGGGATTGTCCTTTTAGAAAAGAGTTCTTTATACATTTTGGATACAAATCCCTTATCAGGTATATAGTTCACAAATATTTTCTCTCATTCTGCAGGTTATCTTTTCTTTTTACTGATGGTGTCCTTTGAAGCACAAAGTTTTTAATTCTGATGAAGTCTAATTTTTCTACTTTTCTTTTGTTGCTTATGTTCTTGTTATATCTAGTAAACAATTGCCTAATCTAAGGTCATAAAAATTTCCTCCTGGGGACTTCCGGCCAAGATGGAGGCGTAGGTGGAAACACTGTACCTCCTCTCACAACCAAGATTAAGGACAACAAATATTTATAAACAATAACACAACCAGAACACAGAAAATTGAACTACAGAAGTCCGAAAACCATTCAACCAGACCGGTAATAGGGGCAGAGTCGGCAGCCGGCAGAGAGGGAATGGGGCAGGAAAACGTGGTGGCTGCCAGGCTTGGGAGTGCCGGGCAGGGTAGGTGGCGTGGAGCTTGCAGACCCCAGACACGGGGAGGAGACGAGCAGAGCACGCAGGGTATGCAGGGCAGTTGGCCAACCGTGGACACACATTCGCGTGCAGATAAACTAGGAAAGAGCAGGCAGTGAGACAGACCGCACAGCCCAGGGCCCCAGTGACGGGCAATAAAGCCTAAAAACACCGATTAAAAAGGTGCCAGGAGAGGCTCCCAGCCTCACACAAGAGGTCGCTGGGGAGACCCGCGGGGTCCCGGAGCGTGCATAGGCCCTCCCACCTGGGAACCAGCGCCAGGGGGCCCCAGTTTGCTTGTGGGAGGCAGCAGAGGGGACGCAAATTTGAGAGAGCGTGGAACAGGTGCCATTGTTTCCTCTCTGACCCTGCCCCCGCAGACAGTGTCACAACTTGGCGACTAGGCTGCCCTGCCCTGGTGAACACCTACGGCTCTGCCACTCCTACGCAACAGGCACCACCTGACCAAAAATGACTGAAACAGAAGAAAAGCTCAGAGTCCCAGAGCCAATACCTTTAAGCAAGCAAGAGATAGCCAACCTATCGGATGCACAGTTCAAAGCACTGATGATCAGGATGCTCACAGAATTGGTTGATTTTGGTCGCAAATTAGATGAACAAATGAAGGCATTCATACGTGAAATGATGGAAAATGCACAGGGAACCAGTAGTGATGGGAAGAAAACCGGGACTCAAATCAATGGAGTGGAGCAGAAGGAAGAAACAAGCAACCAAGCAGAAAAGAATGAAGAAACAAGAATTCAAAAAAATGAGGAGAGGCTAAGGAACCTCCAGGACATCTTTAAACACTCCAACATCTGAATTATAGGAGTACCAGAAGGGGAAGAGGAAGAGCAACAAGTGGAAAAGTTATTTGAACAAATAGTAAAGGAGAACTTCCCCAATCTGGCAAAGGAAATAGACTTCCAGGAAGTCCAGGAAGCTCAGAGAGTCCCCAAGAAGTTGGATCCAAGGAGGAACACACCAAGGCAAACACCACCCAAGAGTTACATCACCCAAGATTAAAATGAAGGAGAGAGTCCTAGAACCAGCAAGAGATAAGGGGACAGTTACCTACAAAGGAGTTCCCATCAGACTGTCAGCTGATTTCTCAAAAGAGACCTTACAGGCAAGAAGGGGCTGGAAAGAAGTATTCCAAGTCATGAAACACAAGGACCTACATCCAAGACTGCTCTATCCAGCAAAACTTTCATTCAGAATGGAAGGGCAGATAAAGTGCTTCTCAGA
>PVKM010001332.1:0-79754 GCA_004027735.1 Carollia perspicillata | reverse complement strand
TCTAAGCGTTAATCTGTAACCACAGGAGAAAGAAATTAAGGGAAAGCGGATAGGAAAATAAAGGCTGTAGAAAGAAGGAACTGATAAAAGAAAAACTGGAGCTCTGTAACACTCAGTGTGAGCATCTGATGCCAACAGTTCATTACCTTACAAATTTCTAGAAGTATTCTGTTGGCCTGTACTGTTCATTGAATGAAAATGTTGAGATTAAGAACAAACCTACTTTTTGCTGCTTTTTCTAATGCTGTTACCACTTAGACACTCACAGGCATTTAAATACGCCATTGTGTATTAAGTGGTAATTTATGTTTCTTGGTGTTTAAAAACTCCCAGTCATTTGTTTTTCCTCTCATTCTAATATGTATGGTTCTTTTCTATACCACCAAACAATTAACTTGATTCTTACAGTCAGCCTGCAGATAGCATCAGATCCCGCAGGGCCAGAGCTCAGCCCTGCCAGGCGCCCTCCTCCCCAGTCACCTCAGACGCCAGTCTCCACTCCACTTCGTCACCATTGCTTCTGACTAACTACTTGCAGACGGCAGGTTCTCACAAAGCCCTCTTGGGGTTGGATTAATTTGCTAGAGCGGCTCACAGAGCTGAGAAACTTTCCTTACTACATTACCAGTTTATGGTAAAAGGATATAACTAGAAGCAGCCAGGTGGAAAAGATACACAAGGCAAGGAATGCGGGAAGGGTGCAGAGCTTCCTGCTCTCCCCGAGCGTGGCACCCTCCCCATATCCCCACCTGCTCAACAACCCAGAAGCACATGGGGGTTTTAGGCAGGCTTCACTCCGTAGGCGTGATTGATTAAATCATTGGCTTGGGTGGCTGAACTCAATCTTCAGCCTCTCTCCCTCCCAGGGGTCTGAAGGTGCCAGTCCTCTAGTCACGTGACTGGTTTCCCTGGCAACCGGCCCCCACCCTTAGGTTACCCGAGGACTTTTCCCAAAGTTGCCTCATTAACATAACAAAAGGCATCTTTACCACTCTCTGTACTCAGGAAATTCCAGGGGTTTTAGGAACTCTGTGCTACAAAATCAGGATGAAGACCAAATACATTTCTTATTATAAATCACAACCTCACTTATTTTTCTCTCTGTCTCAATTATAGGTTGAAGCTCCATTCATACCAAAGTTCAGAGGTTCTGGAGATACCAGCAACTTTGACGACTATGAAGAAGAAGATATCCGTGTCTCTATAACAGAAAAATGTGCAAAAGAATTTTGTGAATTTTAAATATGAGCAACAAGATGACACCAGAACTCACGCTCAGTCTTTGCACTCTGTTGAGAGAGGGTGGAGCTGAGACCGTCCTTGTTGAAGCAGTTACCTAGTTCCTTCATCGCAGCGACTGAGTGAGGTCTTGATTGCCATCATCTGTGTGCACTCTGCGTCCACCTGTGCCACGAGGCACCGCTAGGCGAGCATTGTCTGTGCCGTCACACAGAACTAGGCACTCTCCTGCTTCTCTTTGGTTCGCCTTTCTCCTCTCCACCTGCATCCTTTTTCTTCCTTTTTCATTCATTAGTCTTTCTCCAAACAGTGCTCCATTTTTTTTGTTGGCGTTTGAAAAGGGCAGTGTTATGGCTATGTGATATTTGAAGGGAAGGAAAGTGTTCCTTCTAGTAGTTCTTGCCAATATTTGTGTTGGTCCATGGCTCAAAGATATACTTTCTGATCATTATTTTTACTTTGAGTAGTTCAGACTCAGTCTTGCCAGAACTCTTGACAGTTTTTGAAGACAGAATGTTTTATTGTCAAGGAAATGTATACGAATTAGCAAAATAACTTTCTCAAAATTCACAGTTCTGGCAATAAATTTGGATGAACTAACATGAAGTAGCTAGACACAACAACATAGATTCCTGTAGATCAAAGGTTCTATTTCCCTCACCTCTTTTGATATCCCCCTCCCCTCAAGTAATTAAGTGACCCGCCTGTGCATTGTGACATTCACAGGGAAAACTCACGATATGGGTTGTGATCACCTAGACTCTCTCCCTTGGTGTCCGCATTTCTGTAGGTATTAGAGAAGAGTTCTCAGATTTCTAACTCTTGACTCTTCCATAAGGGTTTTAGCCAGTATTTTAATAAAACATGACTAATGAAGTGACAAAATTTTAAGTTTCTCAAATAAGTCCTCATTGTAAACTTTTTAAAGGGAAAGAAACTAAAAAAAGAACATTAACGTGGACAAATACTTTGCTAAGTCAAAACAAATGGCTTAATGCTTGTAAACAATATAGACATGCTCTTATTTAAATGAAGGTATCTGTTTGTTTTTGCTCTGTTATGTTTTGTCACAGTTAAGGACAAAGGAAGCTCTGGCCAGGTGATTATTCCAGTGTACGATACTGCGTGTCAGCCTGAGGTGGAGGCGCCGTTGCGACTTTGTGCCTCATCAGTGAGGAGAGGGACAAACTTTGTACAACTGCCACAATTGCATTTTCATTTGAGGTGTGATATTTTCAGATATGTAACAATTTCCAGCCTCTCTTCTTTCAGTAAACAAAATGTGTGATCATTGGAGTTTAGTTTTTTATATATTCTTTTGCCAACTGACTTAATAACGTTGTGGTCATGTGGAAAGTTCAGGCACTTTTGCACATTTAGTTTAGTGTTTGTTGAGAATCCATGGCTTAACTCAGTTTTTAAAATATTTTTATCTTTGCTTTTAAATCTTCCCATCTGGTTTTCTCTCTGTGAGTCAGTGACCTATCTTAAAAGAACCCGCCAAAATAGTTTAAAATAAACTGGCTCATTTTTTATGATCAATTTACATGCATATAAGGTACAGTTTTTAATCCTGGTTATCTTAATGTATACAAGCATTTCATCTGCTTCATCGTCGGAGCGGGCAGGGCACTGACACTACTTTTTTTCATCTCCACCACACCCTTGTAAATCCTTTGAAGACACTGAAAAAGCCTGTCTGAGATGTTCTCTGGATCAATTGGTACATCTTTTGGTTGTCAAGTGTTTCTGCATGGTTATGTCATTTACAAGCTGGGACTGATTTCAGCTTTTGGTCCACCTGTATTTCAAATGTGCAAAAGAAATGAATTACTTTGCTGTAGCAAGTTTTGATGTAGCAAAAATATATCATCGTGTTCATAAACTTATAAAATATCCTTTGTATAAAATATTTTAATTAGGTTTTTGTTTGCATTTCATTTAGACCCAAGAACACGCTGATCATTGTATTCTATATGTATGCTACAAATGGTATGGGAGCTTTGTTGTATATTATTGTAAAATTATTTTAATAAATCATGGGGATGACAATTTGATTATTACATTTTAGTTTTTGGTAATTAAAAAGATTTCTATGACTTCAAAAAATATTTTTTTTAACGAAATTGCTACTGTGCAGCAGGACTTGCTGTGGAATCTATCTGGGTAGATGACGCCTACGCAAACACAACGGTTTTGAGGGCTGTTGAGCCATTGCATTTTACTCTCTATTCAAAGGACATAAGCAAGCTTTTAAATATATCAAGGGAGTCTATTTCCAACCAATCAAGCACACCAAATTAGAATATCTTAAAATCGTACAAAGTTCGCAGTTTCTGCCACAATTTAGCCAAGAACAATATAAAAACTTAAATAGGAAACAAGTGGCATGAATCAGTATTTAACCCCCAGTTACGTTATTTGAAACAGAAGAAACTATGTTCTTCCTTGGTAAACACAAAGATGGCAGTGCAGAGGAAAGAGCCCTAGACTGAACGTCAGGACATCGGAGTTTCTGGCCTGGCCCGTCATTCCCTGCGTGACCTCGGCTGCAGGTGTCTTGGGTGTAAAATGGAAGAGTTCCATTAGGCAGTTTCTAAAGTCCCTTCTAACTTTCACATGTTGTGATAAGATTCTTTTTAGAGCATTCTGAAGGGATAACATGTTTGAAGTAAATGTTGTTAAGATGATCTTTTAGGGCATCTCTCTTCTTTCTTCCAGTGTTCATAAAATTCTTTGAATATCATGAAAAGCTCATGTCTGTTTAGATTCCCTGCTCTTTCACTGATGCTCAGTATCCAGTTAATATCAAACTGTCAACCTACCAAAAAAGAGATATTGTGGCTTGTGGGTGTTGCTCTCACGTTTTTGATATGTTCTTGTACTGACTGCCCAGTGGCCTGGAAATACTCATTGTAAGCTTGAAAAAAAATCATTTTTCTTTCCCACTGATTGTTTTTTCTGCTTGTTACAAGAATCAAATGAAATAATGTATGTGAAAGCGCCTTGTAACCTGTAACCTATCAATGTAAAATGTTAAGGTGTATTGTTATTTCACTAATTACTTCTTTGTTTAGAATGGAATTTCCTATGCACTACTGTAGCTAGGAAATGCTGAAAACAACTGTGTTTTTTAATTAATCAGTAACTGTAAAATTAAAGTATCTTCAAGGGATGAAACAATTTATTGGGTATTGAATTGTGCTTCTTGCTCTTCTCTCCTGGTTCCTTTTCTGTGGATACTACAGATGCTTAGAGATTCCCAGTTTTGATGTGTTTGGGTTGGTCTTTTGCTGGTGGGAACAGAGCAACACAGGGCGGGCGGCGGGGGGCATGTCCGCCAGTCAACTCCAACTGGGGGTTTACTAAGAAACTACTAGATTCGTTCCATGGTTTTAAAAAAGCGTTTCTAGTTCTTCCTCTTGCTATTAGTTCAAATTGCTCTTAGTCTAATTATGAAAATGCCCATCTTTAAAGGATTGTCACTATGAGATTTCTCATCCTTTTATTATTATGGCAAACTGAATTTCCGCATTTTTCTCCAGCTTCGCATTGCCGCTCCCGGTTTTAGCCAGGATGATTAGCCTGTCTTTCTTCGATTGTCCTTGACCTCGAGCAACAGTTTCTAGGTAATTATTTTAATAGCTTACCATTTATATTACTGTGATCATTACTGCAAACATTTATAAATATTGATGCATTTTAAAGCATGGTGCTTACTATTTTCATACCAGTGCTTGCTTCGTTTTATCATCGTTAGAGCTTAGTGTAAATTCCAGTTTGCTTATTTCCTTATATAACTCATTATAAAAATGTGAACAGATAGATCTTCACTGCAGAACTATCATTATTTAAACTCCATTTAATTTTTTTTCTTATGCACAA
The DNA here is from genome assembly GCA_004027735.1 of Carollia perspicillata. NCBI lineage: Eukaryota > Metazoa > Chordata > Mammalia > Chiroptera > Phyllostomidae > Carollia > Carollia perspicillata. The sequence goes on along the minus strand of PVKM010001332.1, from coordinate 74,630 downwards.
ATATTCAATATGAAGTTAAATACTTCCATGTTCGCTTTCCTGAACATTTCCTACAGTCTCATTTAATAAAGAGTGTTCTCTGATAAGGACGGAATTGTGTCCCACCAAAATTCGTATGTTGAAATTCTAAATCCTAGTGCTTAAGATGATGACTGTATTTGAAGATAGTGCCTTTAAAAAGATAAGATAATTAAGGTAAAATGAGGTCATATGGATGGGCTCTCAGCCATTGTGATTGGTGTCCTTATAAAAAGGGGAGATCAGGACATAGAGAACACATAGACCAAGGGACGGCCCTGTGAAGACATAAGAGGAAGATGACCGTCTACAAGCCAAGGAGAGAGGCCTCAAAGGAAGCCAAGACACCTTGATCTTGGACTTTACCTCCAGAACTGTGAGAAAATAACTTCCTATTGTTTAAGCCACCCAGTGGTACTTTGTTATGGCAGTCCTAACAAATTGGTCCACCGACTGAGTATACTCCCACAGTGTGCACTACATTCCCATAGTGAAAGACTTGCATTAATCTTCCTCTAAATGCTTTACACTTAGTCAAAACTAAACTAATTTACCATAAGCAAAATTTTTTTTAAAAGTTGGATGTCAGTAGTGTGTGTGGTCACAAACCTCAGTGCACCTGCTGTCCTATTTCTATCCTTTCCTGGAATCCAAGCAGGAAACAGGAAACTCACTACTGAAAGTTGGGGGAAGCCTGGGTAACTGAAACTACTGATGCTGGTCAGTCTTCACCCGGGCATCGAGCCCTCCTCCTGGAGCAGTGCTAGTACAACAAGAAATTGAACACACCAGACTCGCTGAGTTTAGAGTCTTGGCCCCTATCTTAACGGTGGAGTTAATGATGTGGCCAGAGGAATGTGGGAACAGGTATAAAGGATTGGGACAAAACCCCAGGTGGTTTGTCATCTGATTGTTCAGTGGGTAGTAATGCTCACAGCAAATGATACCCCAATGTGTTAATTTTTTATTGTTATTGGAACAAATTGCCACACACGTAGGAGCTGAAAACAACACAAATTAATTATCTTACAGCTCTGAAAGTCTGACAACTGAAGTGAGTCTCACTGGGTTAAAGTCAAGGTGTCATCTGGGCCGCATTCCTTTCTAGAGCCTCTGGGGAGACTGTTTCCCCATGTTTTCCAGCTTCCAGAGCCTGCTCACTTTCTTTGGCTCACAAACCCATTCCTCCACGAAGCCAGCAACATCAGGCTGAGCCCTTCTCGTGTTGTATCCCTCTGACTTCCTCTTGTGTCCCCTCTCCCACTTTTAAAGATCCTTGTAAAAATTGAGCCCACCTGGGTAATCCACGGTACTCTCCCCATGTTAAAATTAGCTGATGAGCAACCTCAGTTCCTCATTTGCTGTATAACCTTACACGCTCATAGTTTCTGGGGACTCCGGCATGGACATCTTGCGGGGAGAAGTTATACTGACTACCGCACTTAATAATATCATTTTCGGTAGGAAATATTATCTGAAAAATGGGTGTCAAGACAGTCCTCACAATTCAAAGAGAACCAAGGCTTGAACTGAGATTTTCCGGCAGCATAGTGCTTAGCGTGCAATGAGTAGTCAAGTACATTGTCACAGAATTTAATTCAGTAGCAATATCAGCTCTGTGTACCTCCAAAGATACTCATCATCACTATAAATCAGCAAATTGCAAATTAAAACAGTAATTAGATAACACTACATACCAATAGAATGACTAAAATTAAAAACAGATAATGCCAAGTCTTTGCGAGGATCTTAGAGCAACTGGAACTGATGTGCATTGCTAGTGGGAATAGAAAATGGCACAACCACTTCGGAAAACGTTTAGGTAGTTTGTTACAAAGTTTATCATTCACTTTTATGACTAGCCATTCTGCTTCTAGGTATTTACCCACAATAATGAAAACATTTGTCCACACAAAGGCATGAGTGTTCACAGCACCTTTACCACAGTCTGAAAACCGAAAACAATCCAAATGTCCAGCAACAGGTGAGTGAATGAACAAATGGTGGTACATCCATAGAATGGAATACGACTCACCAATGAAAAGGAACAAGCTACAACTATGAGCTGCAACATGAGTTCACCTGAAAAGCATTTCGGTTGTATACATTTTCCAAAACTCATGAACTGTATACTTAAAATGAGTACATTACACCTTAGTAAACATGATTTTTTACAAAATAAGCAATTATGAAAAAATAAGTTTTAGAATAGCTATAACTGTAGTAGTAATCTTGAAGATATGGTCTGGGAAATCTCTGAATTGATATTTAGAAGAGAAAGAAAAAATATCAATAATAAGTTAAAAAATGTGAATTTAGCTTCAGGAGACATGATAATTGTCTAAAAATTCTAAAAGAAAGAGCCTCCCAAAATGGTAATATCTTTAAAATTCTGAATGATTGCTTCACTTAGGCTTTTATACATAGGCAAACTAGCATTTCATTGTAAAGGAGGGACTCTAGGACCCAGGCAGCTGACCCTTGGGCATTAGATAGGCTTAGACAATGAGAATTGATGGTAAAAGACTGAAGGGAAGCCAAAAGGTATAATTAGAGTGTTTCCCTCCCTATCTGTGATCTGTACCATCTCCCGAGCTCTCCACTGTCCCAATTTCTGGTCACTACCCTGGTTCCCTGTTCCCCCAGCCATCCCTAGTTCCTCAGCTCTGGGAACACCAGCTCGCTTGTTTTTCTAGTCCCAGGGCTGAAAGAGCTCCCTATTGTTCTCCATCATTCTAATACTTGTCTCTATACTGGGCTGGTTTTATACAATTTTTAGTAGTATTATGACTGGTACTTATTTTTGTTATATGAAGTACAGCTGTTCAACTATTCTTCCATCACCTGGGTGACCAATTTCTTTTATTGAATCCTTCCTGTTGAAATATCTAGAATGGTTTTTATTCTTCCGACTGGCCCCTGATTGATGTTCCCATTATCACCACTCCTATTCTGCATTCTACCAGAGGATCCCAGCCATCACAGTAAGAGAAGAACGGCTTTCAGAGGGCGGTCACAGTCTGAAGCCTCCCCAGAAGTGTGAGCTGTCATATCCCCTCCTTTTCCACTTCCTGTTGCAATCAGAAAAGGCCGTGCATACTGTTGTACCAAAAAAAAGAGAGAGACAAAGGGAGAAGAAAAACAAAAGTGATCTTAGTCATCACTGTGAAAGAAGAAGCAACAATGCTAAAATAAAGACCATTCCAAATAAGTTGTGAACATTTTCTATCATCTGATACTCAAAAAGGAACTTCTGAAAATGTATTTTAAGGAGAAGGAAAATGGTCCCAGAAAGAAGAAATAGCTTCTCAAACCCTAAAGGAAAGAAAGAAAAAAGTCCCTAAAATAAATATCATTATGAATAAGAAATGAGAGACACAGAAGAGCTTCAAAAATTAGAAGAAAATTCTAATCAGTCTGCAACTTTAAGGACACATAAACCCTCCCTTTTCTCTCACCCTCCTTCCCAAACACACAGAAGTGCACAGTGCTGAGTGGGGGGTTGAAGCCACAGACTTACTAATATAGAAAAAAGGTTTTTTGCTACAATGAGATCATTACAGTGCTTGCAGAAGAAAAAGATAAATAGATTTAAAAAATTCAGAGATGGTAATGGACATTGAGAAAAAAGATGATCCTCTATTGTCATCCCTGAGTTAAGAATCTAATGAATGAAATAGAAAAAGTATTCATATATATCATACAGAAATTTTTGCTAAAATAAAAAAGTGAATTTATATATTGAAAGAATATACTGTTTTTCAGGAAAATATGACACAGAGCTTTTAACACCAAGCCATATCCCAGTGATGGTTTCGAATGTCAAGATTAAAACTTTATGTGTAAACGTCAAGTCATTCCAAAGTGGAGACAGAATCAGGCTAGCCTCAGATATCTTCACAATACTAGTCAGTGCCAAAAGATAATTAAGCACTGGCTATAAAGTTCTACAGAAAGAAAGTATGAGGCAAGAGTATTATACCCAGCCAAGGTGCATTTAATTTAAAGTCCAAAGACTGGTGCCTTTGAACAACCAAAAGAAAGAAATAGAAAATCTCAGAACCCTTCACATCCAACTGAATATATGAATCAAAATTTATAAAGCTTTGTAATAGACAAGCAGTGATAAAATCCCATGGTGAACATTGAATCTGTCCAAATGTCATACTAAATGATAAGCAACTATGGTAATTCAAATTCTAGAACCAAGTGTAAATGTTTTAGGCCTTGGAAAAATTAGAATAACTAACAAAATTGGACGGAGGGAATGGAAAGTGAGACTGTTAATTTCCTTACCTTTTATGGCAGGGAATCAACTAATGGAGAACCTGAAGTTAGTACATATACTTAAATAATGATTCTCACTTCTAAATTACTTTTTAAATTGGTTTGCAATTCTTTTGTGGGGAACATTTATCAGCAGCTTCCATTTCTTTCCCTCATGTTAAATTCAATTACTTTTATTTTTATTTGAGTTTCTTTTGGTAAATTAGATTTTATAATAATATAAAATTAAATGGAAGACTTTCTACTAAAAAGTATGATACAATGTTTAGAAAATTAGTGCCATGTAGTTGTCTCTCTCTCTCTCACACACACTCACACACACACACACCCCTTCTGTCTCTGTATATGCAAAGGGAGAAGCCTGGGAAAATGTTACTGATGGTATGGGTTATTTTATCATTTCTCCTCTGTACTTTGTCAAATTGCCCAAATAAAAAAAAATTGCCCCTAAACAGAGCATTGATATTTTTATCTACGTAAAAAATCATCAAATATAATGAGATTTAGTCTTTGCAATTAAGGCATTTTCACCAGTTAAGTCTTTTAAGAAATCCTGATACCTTCCTTTCAAGATTAAAAATGAGGCACTATTTAACTGATGATGCTTCCGAGCAAGCCACCAGATACCCCTTAATTGGCCTCACTAGCATTATCACTGTTACTTAAAAAATGCTTTCATCTCATTCCTCATATCCAAGCTCATGAGCAGCCTTCCTTTAATAGCCAGACCAATGCCATGTGGGAAAAAAAGCTCATCTTTGCTGCCCATTTCATTTCTTCACACAGTGTGCTAAAAACCCCTACTCAGTGATCACAACCAACTTACTAAATTTCTTACTACTTTCTGTAATAGTAAGTCCAAGTCAGGAAGCACAAAGCTGAACTAGTTCGGAGTGTTCTCTGTGAATAAATCATGTGGTTACTGGCATCCCAAAAACGACATTCACTGAAGTAGCAATGTCCTTCTTTGTTGCTGACTCACCTGTGGATAAGTCATTCTTGTCTGTATCATGACTCAGAAAATAATCACTAACCAAACAAAAGGTTTCTTCCATGTGATGAAAAATAAAAACTCACTGAGCCCTTCTCCTTCACATATACTCAACACTAAAACCCAACGTAAGACTACTCATCAGCAGTCCTACCTACATTGTTCTAGGTTGTATCCACCAAATTTTATTGCTCACTTTGCTTTTCCTCTACGCATACTTGTCTTTGTTTGGGGCTGGTTTTGCACACTTCTCACTATGGTGTGACCGATACCATTTATTGATATAAGGAGGAAGACTGAATTTTGCATATGTACTTTTGGAACTGATAGTAGTCAAGACTCTCTGATTAGCAAGTGACAGACTACACAAGACAAAGTGGCTTTAACAAAACATGGACGCAGTGAGTTTTTACAAACCAGGAAATCCGAGCGTGAACTTCTGTCACAGTGAGATCTAAAAGGTCAAACTCTATCATCTGAACTCCACCTCTCTCTAATTCTTTGCCCTGCTTTTCTCAGAATTGACTTCATCTTCCACAGGCTCGCTCCATGGGGCAGAAAAGAAAATCGCCCCCAACTCCAGGTCCATGCAAGCAAAAGAGCTTATGGTCCCAGATGAAGGAGAAAGAGGTCTTTCGTGCACTGTATTGATGCCCAAAGGGGATCTACATGATTGACAGCCTCACCAGAATTACACAGATTGGGGGAGGAGTAGCTTTCCAAAGAAAGATGTGCTGGTCAGAAAGGAAAAACAGCTCATGTTGACCAAAATCTCTTCTACATTTTCAACAATGAAATCCAATGACTTTGCATGGAAAAAAATTATTTTGTGCATTCTGGAAAATATTTATGAGTTTACCAGAGTGGTAAGTGCAAAAACTTCACTGGTACTACTTATTAAGAAATCAACAACTTTATATACTACTTATTAAGAAATTATCCTAATAAACAACATCACTGGCTAGGGGCAAATCCTGCAAATAAATCCTACAAAATCTTATTTTTTAAGTTTTCTGGTTCTTCCCTCTTACCAGTTTTATTTTTCTTCTGCTTGTAGGAAATCCAGAAACTTGGAGATTAATTTGTTCCAATATATAGATTCACAATAAATATTCTCATTGGAATCTACTTCACTATTTATGTGCTCAAAGTTATTATGAAATTTGTTATTTTATCACTACTTTTGTCTTTCAATAAACTCTTTGGAGACATTATTAATACATTTCTAACAAAATGTGAAATGTAACAATAACATGTTATTAGTGGGAAATGTTATTTAAAACAAACTATACCCTGTTGACTGAATGTTATTTTAGGGAAAATGACCAAACAGCACTTGTGGGACATTACACTCATTATAAACATGTTCATGAATTCTTTGACATGGTTCCCATTGAGAAATGAGGTCTATGTCCTCTCCCTTTGAAACTGTACTGACTCTAGTGACTTGTTTCTAATCAATATTGTTCAAGAAAAGGGACGGTGTGTGACTTCTAAGGCTGGGTCATAAAAGGCAATGGAGCATCAACCTCGTTCACTGAGAGACTCTGATTTGGAGGTCCGAGTCGCCATGTAAAAAAGTTCATTTGTCCTAGCACGCCATGCTATGAGGAAGCTCAGGCCACATGTGGAGACGGCATTCAGCTGTTTGAGTTAATATCATCACCTGAAGTCCGTGCCAACAGCCAGCACCAGGCACGTGAGTAATGCTGCCTCTCCACGATACCAGCCGCCTCCATAGAGTCAGTCCTGGCTGTTTAGTGTTCCCAGCTGAGGCTCCAGACATCTTGATGCAGAAGGAACAAGCTCTTATTTGTTTGAATTTGTGATCCATGAAATCTCTGAACTTAATAAACTGGTTGTGTTAAGAGGCTAAGTTTGGGGGTAATTGGATATGCAACAACATATATCTGGGTCAGGCATATCCTGATAAAATATTAAGAACGTGCTGCTGTTTAAAAGCACAATAAGACTCTATTGTCTACACATCAGCGGGGCAAAAGCTAAAGAGCCTAAAAATGCGATTGTGGCAAAGATGTAGAGCAATCAAAACTCTCACCATCGCTGCTGGAAATGTAAACTGGTCAACAATCACAAAAGGCAAACCTGGCAAAATCCAATAAAATTGCCCACGCACATGCCCAGTGGCCTCAGTTCTACTCAGCAATATAGCCTAGGGAAACTCATTCGTCCCTCTGAAGAGATGTTACAAAAATTCATTGCAAAATTATTTGTCATATTAAAATAATTTAAAGCAATCTAAATATCCAGCAAATTGAGAATGAATAAGTAAACAGGTTAATTTACACGAGTGAATTCTATGTAGGACAGAAGATGAATCTGAGCTGCAAACATCAGCACGGGTGAAACTCGGGAACATAAAACAAAGGGAGGGGAAGGCAACTGCAAAACCATCTGTAAGTGTGACATAGTTCACCCCAGCACAGTGGTTCATAGCCAAGATGAGGGAGCCAGACTAACTAATTGGGTCCAAAGTACACACACATGTCAACTGTGTGTCTCTGGGAGAGTCACCTACGCCCTCTGGGATTCATCTGCCTTATTTGTAAAATGGGGAAAATAGTAATTAAACTATTACCTATATCATAGAAGATTTTATGAAAATTTAGCACTTTTAGTGCTCTTATAGGAGTGCCTGGAACATTGTAAGTGCTCATTTGGCTAATATTACTTATAAACTTAAAAGAGTCCATGAAAATGATGACACCACTTTCGGGATAATGATTACTTCTGGGATAGAGAAGAGACAGAGGATGGAGGGGGAACCCGGGCGGGGGACCCAAGGGGGCTCGGTTGTATTATCAGTGGTTCCCTTCTTAACCTGGACGGCACACGTATGAGTGTTCATTATATTTTATACATTTTTGTATGTCTTAAATATTCCATAATTATTGAAAAGAACAAAGACTATCATGAAGATTTGCTGGGAAAAACCTTCACTAAATACATATATATTAACTCTCTGAAATGACACTTCTGGACTAAGCCACTGTGGAAATGCCTCTTCTAGTCAATAAACAATGGAAATGTTGAGCAGAACTGAACAGCCTAGTACAAAATCTCAGAGGATTTCGGTAGAAAATAAAGAACATACTCAGGTGTTTCACGGGAACTGGAGACCAGCTGGAGACCCTAAGCACTAGACATTGAGAGTGTGGTTGCCCACTACTGTTGGGAGAGGAGATGTGGCCTTAGGCACATACGAAAAGGATAGCTGATACTTCTGCAATAAGCCTAAAGTCTTAAGGCTGACTGTCAATGAAAAGGGTACTAGAGAAATTCCAACCTACATCCTTGGCCAACAAGAGGCAAGAGCCTTATCATGGGGTGGAGGCAGGAAGGGTGCATGTAAAAAAAAAGAAAAAGAAAAGACAGCTTAAGAACTCGTGTCCCCAAGTCTGCAGCTCACACAACTGTGAAGTCACAGTGTATGGGTTTGGGAACTCAAGCAGAGGAATTAACAGGGAAACTTGTCTAGAACTAAATTCTTTTGTCAGATATACATGCAAAACCATGCACTGGTGACATCTCCACAACCTGAGAGTCTCCTTATGAGGAAAATCTAAAAGTGATATTTAGAAAATTACAAATCACATGAGGAAGTCAACTGTCATAAGGGAGAGTTGGCAAATACTTGTACAACAAAATGGGAAATTAGCAGTCTAAGAACCAAAAAACAAGTGATCCATCCTCAAAAATTCAACTCTAAGAATATGGTAAGATTGGGAGATGAACCAAATAAAAATTATAGAAAGGAAATATATAGTCATTGAGGAGGGAAACGGTCGACCATCATTGCATAGGTAGCCGTGTGCAGGGAAAGAGAAAAGTTAAAAACTGGAAAGGAGAACTCAGAATGTGGCACAGAGAGATAACAAATGTATAGGATAAAAGGAGAAGATCCAAAATATATCAGTGAGACAGCAGCAGGTATTCATTTTTCAGAGAAACAATGACTGAGAATTATCCAGAATTAAAGAAACATGAGTTTTAGATTGAAAAGTACATCAAGACGATGAATAAGTGAATAAAAGCAAATGTACGCTAGATACGGCAGAGAGAAACTGAAGATCATCAAAGAACACGAGAGAATCTTCAGAGGGACCAGAAAATAAGTTACCTACAAAGGATGACAATTAAATAGACTTTTCTTTATCAGCAAAAATAGGTGCGGAAAGATCACAGAATAAGAACTTCAAGAGCTGAGAAATGAATATCTGTTAACCTACAATCCCACTTTAAGTTAAGGGTTTTTTTTAAGGGTGAGGGAGGCAGAGAAGACATTTTCAAAGTCAGTCCCTTACTTAGAGAAATATATTTTAAATTTATTTAAGGAAGAAAGTAGGCCCACAGAGTAAAATACAAGAGGCAACAATAACCAGAGGAATTAGAAAAGATGTTACTAAGCATTTACCATAAATAAATAAAATAAAAATTTATGAAGTGATTATGAATAAGATCATTTCATGTATTTTTCTGAAGCCACAACCATTTCTAACTCCACTTTGAAAAACACTGAAATAGGTTTTTCTCCAATAACTCAAAGGTGGTTCAACATTCGTAAATCAACTATTCTCTTATAATTCACTACATTAGCATCCATTCCTAATTTTAAAATTTAAAAAATAAGTCAATTATAAATAGAAGAAAGCTGTAGTAATGTGATAGTGGCAATCCTCAAGAACCCTGCCACAAACATTTACTTTAGAGTAAATATCAGAAGCATTTGTATTGAAGTGAAGAACAAGACACTGTTATTATTCAACCTTTTTTTGAGACCTTAACCAGTGCAATAACAGAAAAATAAACAGAGGTTTAAATATTGGCACTAAATGGGCAAAACATGTCTGCATTGAAAATCTAAGACAATAAATTAGAAAATGACTGGACTTAATAAGAGAGTAGAGTAAGATATCTAAACACAGAATCAACCTGCCAAAATCAATAGTTTTCTTGTATGACTCAAATAAACAATTGTAATTGGAAATGTAATTTTTAAATCCCACTCATAATATTAACAAAAACTTTATCATACTAAAGAATAATTGTAACAAAACATGCTAGTGAAGATGTAGAGAAAATGGAATCCTCATGCATTCTTTGGTGGGAATTCAGACTAGTGCAACCACTAAGGAAAACAGAATGGAAGGTCCTCAGAGAATTAAAAGTGGAACTGCCTTATGACCCAGGGATTCCACTTCTAGGTATATATCCAAAGAAACCCGAAACACTAATTTCAAAGAATATATGCATCCTTATGTTCATTATAGCATTACTTACAATAGCCAAGACATGGAAGCAACCCAAGTGCCCATCAGTAGACAAGTGGATACATATGCACAATGAAATATTACTTGGCCATAAAAAAGAATAAAACCTTATCATTTGAGACACAGTGTGGGTGGACCAAGAGGGCAGTATGCTAAGGGAAATAAGTAAGAGAATGACAAACATGGTATGATTTCACTTATATGTGGAACATAAAGAATAACATAAATAAAATTGAAACAAATTCTTAACATGGAGAATAGATGGATGGTTTCCAGAAGGGAGGAGAGTTGGAAGACTAGGTGAAAAAGGTGAAGGGATTAAGAAGTACAAACTGTTAATTACAAAATAGTCACAGAGATGTAAAGTACAGCATAGGGGATACAGTCAATAATATTGTAATAACTATGTATGGTTCCAGGTGCGTAGTGAAAATATTAGGGAGAATACTTTGTAAAGTATATGAGTTGTCCAACCACTATGCTATACACCTGAGACTAATGCCAAATAATAATAAATGTAACATAAAAGAAGTAAGACCTGATTGAAGAAAACTGTAAATCTTTATAGGAGAACATAGACTATAACTTCAATAATGTACAGAACCATTATGTCCCTAGACGGAAAGAGTGACAAAGACTGTCTCTTTGACTAAACTTTAGACAGGCTCCTCTGAGCCCTCTTTTCTACTAGGCCTCATCCTTGGGCCCCGTCTTCAACCAGGCTAGTTCAGTTTTAGAAGAATCCTGCTAAGTCAGTTTAGCAAAATTCCCCTGCCCTTAATATTTGATTATCATGGCCTTTCTTCAGCAAGAATCTTAAGTCAGTTTATCAAGAATCCCCTTACCCTTGATGTTTCCTCTTAGTAATATTTTATCCACCAACCCCCCTCTCTCTGCTTCTTGGCTATGAATCCCACTGGCCCTTGTCGTAGTAGGTGTCGAGACCAATCTCTCTTCCCTACTGTGATAGTTTTGAGATCTATTGCAGTGCAATGATCCTGAAGGAGGTCTTTCTTACCAGTTTAATGAGCATCAGAATTTTTTTCTTTAACAAGAGCCGATATTGTAAAAAGATGCTTCAAATTAATCTCTAAAGTTTAATGATTTCCCATCAAAATCCTAGAGAATTTTTATAGAATTTATTACATTTACTCTCAAAATTTCATGAAAAGAATACAAAGGTAAAATTTTACAAAATGATTTTGTAAAATAACAAAAAGAGGTACGCTGTCCTGCATGTTCTAAAAACCCTGTAAAGCTACTACAATTAGAACAATATGGTGCTGATGAGGGGAGAAATAGATCAATAGGAAGCAAGAGTTCAGAAATGTCCCAAGAATCTACAGGGGTTCATAACCTGATGCAGATTGCATTTCAAAGCATTGTGAGATGGGGGGAAGAAACAGATATGTAAATGGTATTGAAAAAGCTTATTATCCATTTGAAAATTTCGACACATCATAGCAAACATAGAAACAAATTCCAGGTGGAATAAAAATAAATATAAGCAATAAAACTACACATTTACTAAAAAGTCAGAATAACATTTGTATAATTTAGAATATGTCTTTGTAAGCAAAACCCCAAAACTCAGAAGCAATAAAGGAAAAGGCTAAATACTACAAATCCAAACCATGAAGTTGAAATATATGAAGGAAAAACTCCCAATAAAGATTTTAAAATAAATGATATTCTGAAAAAAATTTACAATATGCATCACAAAGAATTAATCTCTACTACACATAAAAATAGCTCTAACAAAAGACATCCAACTATAAGTTAGAAAAAAATGTGAATAGTTTATAGAAAAAGTATAAATGGCAATTTTTTTTAGAAAGCCCAATTATATATTATATTTCAAGGGACTACAAGATGGCAAAACAATGTAAAAGATTGAGAGAGGTCATTTTTCCTTCATAAGAACTCAGAAAACTCCATGGGAACTTGATTGGGGATTGGCACGAAAAACAATAAAGACGAAGATGTGGAAGATGCAGGATATAAGAAACAGTGAGATTAAACCAAAAGTTAAAGGACAAAAAATCTGAGGTGAAACAGTAGCAGGCCTAGGAAACAAGTGGTCCAAACTAGAACAAGAATTCAGAGACTTTCCCAAAATTGTCTTTTATAGAAAAGGGTAAGATGGACCTCAATAATACATAGGGTAGAGGTGAAAAGCAGGAAGATATTAAGGATTTAGCAAAAAGAAAATTTACTTTTTCTAACAAAAAAGATAGAAAAACAAAGACTTCACTAAAAACAACGAGAATCCTAAATAAGAACATTGCAGTCCAGAATGAGGCACATTAGAACTGGGTGTGCCATCTGAGCGACGGATGGAGTGCAGCGGTAGCATCCATTTTTTGCGCAACAGGAGGGACATTTTGTTTTCTGCGGTAGGCAAAAGAATGACTTCTCAAACCTGCCCGTGCCCTAATCCTCAGACCCAGTGTGTAGGTGACCATACAGGGCTGGCAAAAGGGACTTTGCAGATGTGACGGAGATTATGAACTTGAGACAGGGAGATTATCCTGGATTATCCAGGTAAAGCCAATCCAATCACGTGAGTCCTTTACAGAGAACCTTTTCAGGCTGTTGTCAGAGAGAAATGTGAAGGTGAAAGACAGATCAAAGAAATGCAATGTTTTTGGCTTTGAAAATGGAGAAAGGGGCCATGAGCCAAAGAATGCAGTTGACCTTTAGTAGCCGGAAAAGGCAAGAAAATAAATTCTCCTCTGGAGCCGTCACCAGGAACCGGCCCTGCCGTCACCTTGGTTTTTAGCTCAGGGAGACCCACAGAAGACTTCTGACTCCCGAAACAACAAATCCGTGCTGTTTGAGGAAACCACTAAGCAATCCTGTTGTTTTCGGTGCAGCACTAAGTTTATGGTGATTATTAGTTACAGCAGCAGCTGTAACGGATGCATCCCACGGGGTGCAGGAGTCGTGACGTCGACAGCTGGCTCTGCGGAGAAACGTATTTCACAGAGTAGTATAAATGTATTCTTGGTTCTCAACCCGTTAGGACCAATCCACATATAATGTAAAATAAGACTAATCTGCTTACAGAAGATAAATATTAATTATTCAAACGATGGAGATTAGAAGGTGGAAGGAGTGGTGGATGCAAGAGTGTCCTTCTCTTACGAACTGGGGACTCTGGGACATCATTGAAAGTTGATTGGACGAGGAAGACAGATCTATGTATAAAATTTGAAGTTACACAAGGATACCAACAAAAGAACTGAAAACAGTGTTATTAAATATTAAAAATTATGATGAAAAGGGACAAAGTAACATGGAGGTTATACAATCGTATCTAAAATTGAAAAAGCCTCAATTGCAATGTAAATGTAATAGAGTCACAAGCTTGAATTCATATTCCACTTGGGGTAGAGAATATGTAGCCCCTTTGCCTTATCCCTTATCAGTCTAGTTCCCCCCCTTTCTTATGTCCATTCTTTGGCTAAGGAAATCATTTTTATGCTACTGAATTTAATGTATAATCCATACTAATAAATCAAGCTGTTCCTTACACAGGTATCTAACCTGCAGCTTGTGGGTTGCATGAGGCCCAGGGTGGCTATGAATGTGGCCTGACACAAAATTGTAAATTTACTTAAAACCCTTTTTTGGGCTCACCAGTTTTCATTAGTGTTTGTGTATTTAATGTGTGGCCCAAGAGAAATCTTCTTCTTCGAGTGTGGCCCAGAGACACCAAAGGGTGAACACCCCTACCCCTGAGTTTAGAAAACAATCAGTCTCCCTGAGAGTGCGCACCTCCACCTGATTTCCCCACCTCAGATAATGCGTCTGCAGGAAGACAGGGAGATGGTTTGCCTCTGTGGTGTGTGCCCACTGCGCTAGGGAAAGGGGCTCCTGCCCCTGGTGCCGGAACTTGGGTGTGACTGGACAGCCCTGCCCCACCGAGCCCTTTTCCCCTCACACGTCAGGCACGATGCTGGCATGGGGTCTACATCATCTGCTCTTTCACATAAGACCCCCAGTCTGCTCCAGCCTTGTTGAGCTCCCCCTCCTCTCAGCTCACAGCATATTTTGTCCATATTAGACATTTAGCTGACCTCTGCAATGATTCTCAGGAACGATAGGTATAAACATGGGATGTATTATCATCTGTTATGAGATTGCAACTGGTACTTTGTTATTAATAATTGAAATACCAAAGATTCTCTTGGATTCAAGTAATACTCTTACTCATATTCTTTCAGCTACTTAAGGTCTAACACATGTTCTGGGATGGGAAAAGGAGAAGGGACAGCCATGGCCCCACACACACCTGGGGGGTATCACTCATGAGATTATCACCGTTGTAGATGTCATGGTGGAGCTGTCACAAATTGCCGACACACTTACCTGTCGCAGCTCCTGGCCTACCACAGGGCTCTAGTATTTCTCCTTACTTTTTTCATCTCACCAGACAGCCTGTAATTCCTGGCAGGCAGAGATTGGGTTGGATGCCCCTTGGAATCAACCTGGCAGTCTTAGAACATAACATGTGTTGGTTGATTGATTGCCCAAATATCGGCCTGAAAAGACACTGAACACATTAGCCCAATAAAATCATAAATTAAATGGACTCACGTAAACAGTCAATTCTGGAACACAAGCACAAAAATTAGATCTTACAGCCATTTTCCTCCATCAGTAGCATCACAAGTGGACCAAGTGAGGGCTTTAAAATGACATCAACCTGAAATAATACCACGGTCCTATTGTTTACAGGTTGTGTAGAACTGAGGAAGTTACTTGGCCTCACTGATCCTCAGTCTTCTCCTTTGTGAAATAAAGACTCAAGAATGCAAATAAAATTAAAACAAGTTTAAAAAGCAAAGTATCTGAAGCATCTAACACACTTCCAGGTTCGGATAGGTATATAGTGGATGTTAATTATTTCTTCCTTGTCCCTTTCCCTCAAGGAGCAAAAGGAGGTTATATACCCAGGGACACAAGAAAAGAGAACACCCGGGACTTCAAAAAGTGCTGTCTGATAACTCTGTGGGTCCAGGAGCTGCCCCCCGACCCCCTGCCATTGGTGTCTGTCCTGCTACAGTTGGATAGATTGTGAGTGACCATGGGCCTGCCCTTGAGGCCAGTCTTCGGGCTAACTCTCCAGTCCGGCTGTGGGCCTGGCTGGCTGGGCTCCTTGTGAGGACAAGTGCCCCTTTGTGCCTGTTCTTTCCATTTTTAGAAAGATGACTAACCTGCTCTCTGCCTGAGAGATAAATGCCTTGTAAATTGTGGTCCTTGCCCAGGTCTCTGACTGTATTGCAGGAGCCTGCAGGGTTCGCAGGGTCCTGGCACTTCCCGAGGTGATGCCAGCAGGGGATTAAAACCCTGGCTTAAGGAGGCCGTCCCCTGCGCATCTCGACAGGAAGGATTCTGCACACCTAGATGGGAACACGCAGGGGCACCATGGCAAGCAGCAAAGATAATCTCCATTCTAGTTCACCTCTTTTCCTCATGGAGTAAAAAAAAAAAACTTTTATGAAACATTAGCCAAGGGTTGTTCTTTTGTCTGGGTCATGTGGAAAATCACGTTATTCTAGAAAGGAAATGAAGTGGCATTTCTTGGCAGCCAATTTTGAATTCTGCATTTTAAATCAGTCAACGAGCTTCTGCAGCTGGCGGAAGATAGAATCTTATTTGAAGAGAAGAACGAGAAACTCATCAAAGAATTACAACTCCTTGGGGTAATTTTGATTATAAATAGGACGGATGCCATCTGTCTAGTATGGCTTCTTCATTCATTCATTTGCTCATTCAGAAATATTATTAGACATGTCAGTGGTGAGGGCCCTCTGTTCAGTACTCAGGATACAAAGATGATAAGACACAAAGATGGGGGCATATAGTGAGCAAGTAATTAAAGCCACGTGAGACAGGTGCAAAAGAAATGCATAAGCGAAGCACAGTGAGAGCTGAGACACAGAGCTGCAGAAAGGCTGTCAGAGGACATTTCCCAGTGTAGGCTCTGAGCTTGGTTTAAGGATGAATTGGTCTCTAGGTATATCAATGGGGAAGGGCGTTCCAGTCAAAGGGAACAGACCATTGGATTAGAAGTAAAGAACTCCCCAGTTTTAGGCTTGAGAAGCAGATTTTTGCAGGAATATCATGAGTCGGTGTGGCTATTGAGCATGTGGTTGATGTTCTCACCTCACCAGCGAGGTCTGGATGGACATGCAGGTTTGGGAGCTGTCATGTGTACTGCAGGTGGTAGTCGAATCCTTAGTGGGAACATACAGAGCAGAGGTCACAAATGGCTCGAGGCCATAAATGTAATAGCAGATGTGCTTGGTTTGGCTTGCATAATGCTTTTAAATATTTAAATGCATTGGCACCATTTAAAAGTTGGGAGATATAACAAAGAAAGAAAATCCAAGATTTTCTGAAAACAAAGATCAGAATATCTGGCAATGCTGAGCCCATGTTCTTGTAGTAACAACTGACCAGGTCTGATCAACTGCTCCCCCTTTGAAAGGTGCACTCAGCCCATCTCTTTTGTCTCTCTGTCCATGTTCACTCACATCACCTATTTCATCCCTGAAGTCCGGAGTTCACAAAGAGTGGGCTAGAGAACTGCGGCGACAGTGGAGGGGCCTGCAGCAGCAGAGTCATTACCAAGGGAAATTAGGGTTGCAGATGCAATTAAGGTTGTCCGTCAGCTGACCTTAAAATAGGGAGGGTATTGTGGATTGCCCAGATGGGCCCAGCCTAATCACTAAAGTCTACAATAGTGCAGGAGAGAGACAGAAGAGGCCGGGCAGTGTGAAGACTCAGCCCCATGATGCTGACTTTGCCAATAAGGGGATGGAAGAGTCCTTAAAAATGGGAGAGAGGGGAAGTAGAGGACAGTCTGAGAAACAGAAGTGACTATTCAGCATGGTCAGAGTAATGCAATGTGAGAAAGACTCGACCGGCCATTACTTTGAACATGGCTTTGAACATGGATGAGGCCCATGAGCCTCTATAAACTGGAAAAAGCAAGAAAACAGATTCTCCCCAGTGCCCTGCTCACACCCCGATTTTAGCCCAGGGAGACTACCAACCTAAAGAGCTGTACAAGAATAAATTTATGTTATTTCCAGTCACTAAGTTTGAAAGTTATGACAGCCACAAAAACTCATACTTGGCTGTTAGATAAGGAGCAGGCAGGGAAAGAGACTGTGAAAAACCACAGAGATAAGAGAGAACCAGGGAGAGGGCAGCTAGATCATCAGGAGATGACCATTTTCAAGAAGGAGACACCGTCACACGGCACACGGAGATCTGAAATCCAGTTCTGAAGGCAGAGGAAGACGTTTACCTGGGGGCAGTCAGACTTACCAATGGACACTGTGAGAAACCCCGGTTCCCAGGGTCCACCCCAGGCCACTGTTTTAGGCTCTGATACAAAGACAAGTTTAGCTATCCCTGAATGCGATGGCTTGATGTTTTACTAGATTAAATAAGTACTTTTACTTGTTTACTTAACTCTTACTTCTAAGGCTCCTTGCAGCCTTTCAACAGAAGAAAATCCATTTGGAATTTAATGGCACATTTTATTAAAGCTATTTATCTGCATGATTTCCATCCCTATGTGGATAATAAATTCCTTAGAGGAGGTAATAGGTGCTTGCCAAATATTTGCTGAATGGATTAATGAAATGAATGTAGCCACTAAAGGACTCTGTTGTTTTCCAAAGCTAGCAGGGTGGACAGAGATCATTTATCTCTTAAGCCTCTATAAATTAAATAATTCAGGTTACTTATGTACATTCACCTTTATGTGGGTGAAGTTGTAATTTTCTACTTGGATGCCTGGAATCTTCCACTACTTGTCAGGTCATCAGAACCAGCCAGGATTAATGCCCAGGGGGTTTGTGGATCACTGTGACAAGGCACTAGCCTAGATACAGTGAAACCTTAGATAAAATGAAATGTATCCCTAACCCAGACCTGGTTAGGGACCCCACTTACCTACCTAAAGGGCTGACCTAGAAGGCTGGCCTCTGAAAATTACCCAGCTACAACTGCCAGCCTTGGGTACCCTTCAGCCAGCCACAGTGGCCTTCCCCCACTTGGTGTAACTCTGAAGTTCAACACATGACATCCACGTGGGCCCTGGACACACTAGATGACAGTGTGACAGAGACCAGATCTACTTCACCATCTGGGAGAAGTTGCCAAGGCCAGGGAGAGACAGCGTGGTGCTGCTGCAGTTCCAATGCAAGAAAATAATTCCAACTGCTCTGTGTTTAATGGAGGGCTAGGACTCAAGGAGAACATTCAAACAGAAGGAAGGGCCATGAGCTGAGATCCAGAGGGCGGAATCTGGGAGGTTTTGAGGGACATCTTGCCTCCTAGGAGAAAGGAAGATCAATCAACTATGGGAACAGTAACGAGTGAGTGACAGAGAGTGCTGACTCCGTGTTTTCATTTCAGTGATGTCAGGAATGACTGTGACAACGTTGAAATAGTTGGGATAGAAGCCAGGTTGCAATGAGTCAAGAAAATGCTTTTGAAAGTATCAGCTGAGATGGGAAAGTAGGTCCGGATGCTGGAAAGAAATGCCATAATGAAGGAAGGTTTTTTATTTTGTCATTGTGTACGTGGTTCCATTTTTAGAACTAAGTGGACTTGAACACGTATACTATCTGTGGAAGCCAGAAGTTTAAAACAAAACAAAGGAAAGAAAATGATGAAGGAGCAAAGATGGAGGTGAGGTGAAGAGATGGGGTTATCAACACTGGCCACAGGTAGGTTAGTCAATAATATTTACTGAGCTCTTACTATGTTCTGGGATGAATAACACACAGAGATACGGTCCTTTCCTAGTGATATTTACAGTCTAGAAGAGAGTGTGTTTTCTGTCACTTTACTTACAAGGGAGAGAAACCCAACAGCTTAAGAGAAAAAGAGTAATTTATGTAACTGAAAAAAATCCAGGCATGCCTGCCTCCAAAGACTCAACAGAATGTCAGAATATCCCCCCCCCCTTCATGTGGTAGCAAATATGGTGGCCACTATTTTCATTATTATATAGTCCATAAGGCCCACAGTCCCAGTAAAATAAATAGACTGCATCTCAATCCATGGCTCTGTCAAGATTCTCTGGATTGACTCTGATTGGTGCAGGTTTCAGTTATGTGTCCATTCTTACACATTAACTGTGGCCAGGGAGATGAGGTGCTTCGATTGGCTCCAAACTGGTCACATGTCCACCTCTAGAGCAGGAGTCGGGGTGGGATCAATATTACCTCACCACATGGACTAACAATAGAAGAGAACGGTTCAAAAAAAGCAACTTTAGCTTCTTGGCAAGAAGAAGTGGCGCTGGGGAGTCCACCGCAGACAGAATGCCCATGAAAAGAAGAAAATGCCTCTCTTATCTTCAGACTGGAACAGGGCAGGGAAGGACTGGTGCCAAAGTGGACAGCCTTGAAGCTGCAGGGGGGGAATGGGGAAGTCGGTACCTAGCAGACTGGCTTTCTTGCAACTGTGGGGGCTAGTGCATGTACAGCAAGGACGGGGCAGTGGAGAAGGGTTAAGGTTTGGAAGAACAGCTGGGGAAAATAAGAAAAGGAGCTGACCCACGACAAAAGGATCATTAAGTTTAACCGATTTGGAAAACCATAAATTTGGCATGGCCCTAATTTGCACAGTTATACAATTTTCTCCACAGGCTCAGCCCTGAATAATCATAGCTATGTCTATTTGTATAGAAAGGCACAGTGAGGAGCCCAATCTTCCTACCCAATCTGGGACGACTTAGCTATCAGGCAGACCCCCAGGAGCGGTATTTGTACAAGGGCTTCTAAGCCTTTTTGGAGAAGTGGTGCAGAAGGAGAGAGAGTGGGCCTGCAGGACAAGTGACTGTAGGTGACACAATCCTCCCGCCTCTCAGGAAATCACCCACTAAAACAGGTCACTTCCTGGATGGCATGGGGATACCCAGTCCCTGGGGCCTTGGAGATGGAGAAAGTGCAGGCGGCCCCTGTGGCTGGTACCTGGCAAACGCTTCATAGCCCTGTCCCTGGTGCTTTTCTCCACCTCTAAGCTGCTGAAGAACTAATTTTGGTGAAGCGCCTCCTGAATACCAGGCACTTTAAGTCTGATATCTCATTTAGCCTCTCATCGCACTGAAAAGACGGGTATTGTTATCCTAATTTTGTAGAAGACAATATGGAAACTCAAGATGTTGATAAACTTGCCCAAAGTGACACAACTAAAAAGAACGTGTGGGTGGATAAAGGCCTTGGCCTTCTCTGTTATATATGTGGCTTCCTGTTTTCTGCTGTTGGGTGTCCTGGAACGCTGCTCCTACACTAGGGTCCAGAGATTTCTGAAGGGCCTCAAATGTATCGCCAGGGCCTATGGGATTGTTTCCTCCTTTAAAAGGCCTATAATTTGCTTGAATTTCAGACTTTGGCCTGGAGAACAGGGAGATACGTCTCAGCCCTGAGCGGGTGTGGACAGCAGCTTCAGGAGTAAGTAGTGAGCTTGTTGTGGTGTGGGTTACAAAGGACAGGGCCACCCTGGCTAACCACAGCAGTGCCTCTGCCAGGGATGTGTCACAGAGGGATGGCGGTGGCTTTCAAGAAAGCCAAGAGGAGGCATGCAAGCTGCCAAGTGGAAAATGTTAAGGACAACAATGGTTACAGCTGAAAAAACTTCATTGGCCTTCAAAGAGCAAGGTCCAGGGGGTTTGGCATGAGTTATGACACTCAAAGAGGCCCACCCAGACCCTGCTGCACTGTCAGCCGCTCCCATGCTGGTGCCCAAATGACGAGGATGTGGAAAAATGAGTTTAAAAGTAAGCAATGCACAGAACATTATTTTTAATAAAACACTTCCACTTTAAAAAGGAAAAGCTTTTAGCCCTTCCAAAGCCTCCTGGATGGAGGTGTTATGAAGCTCATCTTATAGGGGAAGAAAACAGAGCTCAGAGCGGAAGGTCCTACAACAAAGTAGCAGCAGGGGCCGAAATCAACCCTAGGACCTTCCGGGCGGGGGTCTCCCTGAGCCCACTTGAAGCACCTTCCCCAGCGGCACCGGAAGAGGTCAGCGTGGAGGCTGGTTGCTGCCTTCTCGAATTATCTCGTTTCCTATCAGTGTGCTATTTTCTCCTCTGGTAAACAGTGAGTGCGTGGACGCATGTTTTACAAAGGAATATTCTTCAGCGAAACATTGTACCATGGAACAGAGGTCTTCAGTGCTTCACGTTCAGTTCATGGGAAGTTCTCTCTGACTCCTCGCCAGACGAGGCCCTCCTTCAAATAACGTCAGTAGGTCGTTTGCGTTCATTGTTGGGGTGAGCACAGGCAGGGCATATGGAGTTTGGCTTTGGTAATAAAAGGGAAGAAAACGGGACTGTGGTGACACTACATGTTAAACTGTGACCGCTCCTCACTCGTTCCTTTCCATCTGTACCCGTCTGAGGCAGAGGCGGCGCTTGGCCAGCGCCGCTCACCTGGCGTGGCTTGACCACCGCAGCTTTGTTATGCGCTCATGGGCTTTAAGAAAAACGCGTACCTAGTAACCAATATTTACCATCTGGGAAAGACCACTAAACAGATCTGATTCTTGACCTAACTCAAAAACAAATAATTCTACTTAAAAAATGGACACAGGATATGAGCAGACATTTCTCAAAAAATATATACAAATAATCAATAAGCACATGAAAAAGTGCACCGCATCACTAATCATTAGGGAAATGACAATCAAAACCACAATGAGATACTGCTTTACACCCATAAAGACAGCTATTATAGGAAAGAAAGAAAAAAAGAGGTAAGTTTATGTTATATACATTTTACCACAATAATAAATAGTTAGATATCCATTTATCCAAATAATGGATAGTCGGGTATCCATTTTTCTTTGAAAAAATAGGCTGAGACTATGCAGACATAGGAGGCCCACATTCCCAGGCAGCACGTCCGTGGCAGAAGAGCAGGCCTCTGGGCAGAGCCTGTGTGAGCTTGCACCCAAGCCGTGGATCACTGTGTCTCCCAAGAAGCCCCCAAGCAGTGGAGTCTCAGGAAGATTAAAAGGATTTATGCAGTCAAGGGGCATACAAATGACACAGCTAAGGGACCAGGTGCTATTTCTGGGAAGCAAATGTCTCTACCAAGGCTCATCGGACTGGGGACTGGCCGGGTTCATTGCTGGGACCACACCGTATCTACGTGTCCCTGTGGCACATAGGTCTCAGCTCAGACAGGCCTTCATCGTATTTTCTGAGCAGGAAACACTCTCCTGCATATGAGTGTTTCTCCTGGGTCTGGCTGGTCAGACAGACGACCACTTACAGCACACCTATTTCTCAGCCTGCCGATTCACACGTTCCTCCAGCCAGAGCAAGAAACCCAAGAGAACGATTCCCAGTTGCTGGGGGATGGGGTGGGAGTGCAAAAAAAAATACTAATAATAACTTCTCTCCCACCTTTCTAAGTTCTGTTGGCTGGACTAGTAATCAAATTAACATGAGACAGATTAACAGGAGAAAAAGTCCCAAATGTGTCATGAATAGATGCAGGGGTACCATAAGCTATGGGGACCTGAAGATGCCCTGAGCAGTGGAGAGTGCCGTTTTGGACAAAACAGAGGAGGCAGGGTCCTGAGGTTTCAAAGGGAAAGCAGGCAATTTACAGGTAGAGGAGAGAGAGCAAACGTGATAAATTCTTGCTGGGCCACCAGAAACAATGGGACCTAGGGAAGAGTTCAAACAGGCTTTGGTAGATTTCTCCTTGTCTGCTACATTTAGTCTATATTATGATGCTAAAGTGATGCTCCTTTCCTTTATGTAGGTGTTTGTATATGAATTGCTTCAAGCTGGCAAGAGATTCTGAGTCTTTCGTTTCTTAATAAGAAGTTTAAAATCAATATACCCAAAAGCATATGTGGACTGCCAGAACTTTGGTGCTCCTCACAGTTCTGCCTGTGAGGAGCTTTAAGACTGCCACTCCATCCTAATGACAAACAAAACTCTGAACAGACCGAAATGGAGACAACTCTTCTTAGATTCAAAAGAAAGGGGAAGACCCGGGGCAAACTACTGCCCCTGATATTGGTGAGACAGACGGGAAAACACAGGGAGTCATAAGTTACAGAGCAGAGACTGGGGAGCGGGAGCTGCCGTGGGTTCCAGTGCTGGGGTAGGAAAACCAGACCTGTCGTTAATGAATCAAGGAAGGTCCAACGTGGGTAAGTCTGTGAATTAAACACTCCAAGGAAACCAGTCTTGGGGGGTGGGGAGTGGCTGGCATACTTTTGTGATTTTTATCTACAAGAACTTCGCCAGGTTTTCACAGTAAATATCTGAGAAGTATTACTTCAGGTGTTCAGCAGGGAGAGGCCAAAGGGAACCATTTTAAAATACACCAGAGTGGGATGCTCTGTTCTTAACAAGGCCTGCCCTCAGGGGAAACTAGTTATCCAGACCACAGTGCCGAGGTATTACCAGAGTTCACCTGTCCTGGGGGAAGGTAAACACCTAACTGGGGCTGACTGTAGTCATTTGTTAGACCTAAGGGGGTGATGATTCCTATGACCTAACTGTGATATTTTAAAGATGCAATAAGAGCCCTGTATTGAGGGAAAAAAGGCATATGAAAAGTTGCTCCACATATGTCATCAGAGAAATGCAAATTAAAATGAGATACCGCTACATACCAATCAGAATGGCTAAAATTCCGCACCCCGACAACACCAAAAGCCGACGAAGATGTGGAGCAACAGGAACGCTCATTCATTGCTGATGGGAATGCAAAGGGGAATACAAATCTTGTACTACTCTGACTTACTACAAAATGGAATTAGAATAAGATGTACTAACGAACTGATAAAAAGAACTGACATACTGACAGTTTCTTTGTCAGCATATTGCGAGCACCAGCAGTTCCAGTTCCTGCTTGTAGAAGAAATGGCCTTGACCATGACTTTAGGTGACACAGATCGCCCAGCTGCAGGAATTTGGCTGGCACCGACCAGCTCCAGGATGTTGACATTAAAGATCCGTATCAGGACCACCAAGGACACTGCCAGCATGTCCACAGCCTCCCCGCAATCTCTTTGTTCTGCTTGTGCCTCTCCCTCCCTATAAAAATCCCTGCCTGCACTGAGATGGAAAGATGGGCTTTGAGACGCAGGTCCCCATCTTCCAGGCCGAGCTTGAATAAAACCACTTTCCTTTACGTCAGCACCTGCCTCCCAAGTATTGGCTTTCAAAGCAGCAGGCGGCTGGACCTGTGTCCAGTTACAGGAATGCAAAATGTACATCCAGTTTGGAACACAGCTTGGCAGTTTCTTACAAAACTATGCCTACTGTTATCACATGATCCAGTAATTGTGCTCCTCAATATTTACCCAAAGGAAGTAAAAAGTTACGTACACAGAAAAACCTGAACCTGAGTGTTTATGGCAGCTTTACTCATAACTGTCAAAACTTGGAAGCAACCAATATGTCCTTCTATTGGCAAATAGATAAATAAATTATGGTACATGCAGACAATGGAATGTCATTCATCACTAAAGGGAAATGAGCTATCAATTCATGAAATTATATAGAGGAAGCTTAAGTGAAAGGAGCCTTTCTGGAAAGGCTACATACTGTATGATTCCAACTATATTCCAACATTCTAGAACAGGCAAAACTATAAATACGGTAGCTGCTAGGGGCTACCGTATTTATAGGAGAGAGATGAATAGGTGGACCACAGAGGATTTTTAGGGCAGTGGAAATACTCTGTATGGTACCTGTCATACATTTGTTCAAACCCATAGAATGCACAACACCAAGAATGAACCCTAATGTAAACTATGAACTTGGATTATGATGCGTCAATGTAGATTCATCCATTGCAACAAATGTACCACGCTGGTGAGGAATGTTAATGGAGGAGCATATGTGTGTACTGGGGCAGGAGGTAGATGGGAAATCTCTACACTTTCCTTTCAATTTTGCTGTGAACCTAAAACTACTCCAAAATAAGTCCGTAAAGCACTCCAGGAGCTGGCTGAGGTCTCCCCCATGAGGCACTGAGGTGGTCCTCAGAGAGGCGAAGTCAGCAGCCTGCTGCAGCAGGACTCCCAGTGAAACTGGAAAAGCGGTGTTCCTGCTGCTTGTCACGTACCAGATCCAATAAGCAGAGACAGGGATTGAATTATGGTGGGCGCTTTATTCAGATGGCTGGTGATCTGAGAAGACAGTGGGTTTGCACCCTAATGGACTGTCTTACATTTCCTTCCAAGCCAGCCTTTTTATAACAGAGAACAAAGTGCGGGGAGGGGTTTTGAAATTCAGGGAAAATTAGATTAAAAAACTGCAGCATTCTCATCCTGGGCGGTTAGCCGTCTCGGACAGGCGGTGTCTGTCTCTCCCTGGAACACAATGGCTCAGATGTCTCCACTGTGTCTCAGGAGGTCAGCTGTCTCTCCTGGGAGTGGTGGGCCATACCTGCATTTCCTGAAACAATAGCTTTAATATATGCATTACCTCCTAGGCTTATTAACTATTTACTAAAATTTTCCAACTCTTGAGTCCCCTATCACCAGGAGAGGTCAGTGACAAAGACTGGTGTCTGCAACAAGCACCAGATCAAAGGATAGGAGGCAAAATAAACAGAGGATATTGACAAAGCTAGAAGAAGGAAGCCAATCAGTTGGAATGGAGCCATTAAACTGGGAGAACTGACAAGACGGTAAATGGGAGAGCGACGATAAGAGTTAAACTACAGTCAGAGCGAGGTGCTGGGGCTGCTGGGGCCGGTTCCATTTGAACCTCAGCAGCCTGAGTACTCCTGCCACATGTGGGGAGGCGGTGCTCCCTCTCCCCAGAGGGCCAGAGGGGCCCCTGAAAAGCGGGAAGATTGCTACCACATCCGATTCCACCCCGAAATACGTGTATGGAATTTTATTTCCCTGAAAACTTCTCAAGCAATGCCTATTTCAGTAATGTCATAAAACGATTTTTTCAGCCAGAGAAGTTTATAATACTAGAATTAGAAAGACAATTACAGAAAATTGTGGCTGAGGTCTTACTCAGCCAACGTTTCTAGCATCCTAATGTCCAGTAGGTGCTGACCATCCAGAGCCTGAAAAGTCTCTGTGATTGTGGCAAAAGAGTTTCAAACTGAAGGCTGGATTTGCGAACAGACTGACTGACTTCTGGCCCTGAATCGATTTCCCGTGTCTGACTTGGTAGTAATAGAATATGCGGTAATACTGTGCTAACATGTCACATAAATCTTCACATGCTCAGCTTTTGATTTTATTATTGTGGGCCTCCCGGGATGTGGATTCGTTTCCTGTTAGGCAGTTTTTACATCGTTTTTGCTTTCCTTAGCCCATTTGTGTGTAGTTAGCCATTTGATGTTTTAGTACAAACAAGTATATTGACAGGCACCAAAGTGCAAATCGTTAACCCAGACTGCAGAAGTTTCATAATTTTCTTTCATTGAATCTACATTTCATTCAATGGAAAAATGAAAGTTAGAAGTAAATGTAATTCTGCTTTAAAATTAGTTGAGAAAGAAAACTCAGTGGATGTGTTTTAATTAAATTAATTTTAATTAAACACTAGCACGTTAATTAAGTGCTAATGTTTGAAACCCCAAACCAGAACCAGAAATTCTGTTAAGGCGGATGGGTTATACACAACAGGGAGAACTATGCCCCGAAAGCTGCACAATAATGTAATCCAAACTTAAGACTCCCCCACGTACTGCACTGCCTCATTTGCCTAAAAATAATGATGAAACTGATTCCTACTAACATTGGATGGTTCCTAAATAAATCAAGACATAAAGGTATGACGTATGTTTGTGTGTTCTTGAAGGCAAGGAGATGAGTGCTGATTGGACAGCTGCTCTGTGCTCAGCAGGTTCTGGGGGCAGCGCAGTGGAGAGGCAGGGGAGTGGGGAGGAGTTCAGGCCACGGGGACAGGACACGCAGTCCTCTGGTGCCCAGAGTTGTCTGGTGCACCTGCATGGCCAAACCCTCTGCACTCATCTCTCGCTTCCCTACTTCCCTACTTTCAATAAGCTCTGTTGCTTGGAAACTCACATGAAATGTAAAATGGGAGTGTTGCAAACCAACCTATCATAACCCCCATGCCCTGTTTGTATTGCCTTTGTGGCATTTCAAGGGGAAGGCCTATATTTAGCCTGCCTTTTGCGGAGAAGCCATGAAGTTTCATTTGCCTGTCGGGGAACCCGCACTTTCATACTCTGATTGCAGGAGGCTTGAGGTCTAGAGATCTCTTTTCTAGGACAGGTGGGAGCTTAAAAAAAATAGTACTTTTTCTCCCACTGTCTTAGCTCCTGTAGCTGGACTAACAATGAAATGAACAGAGACAGATTAATAGGAGAAAATCAAAATTTTAATATATGTGCACAGGGAATTCAAATAAGCATGAAAATCTCAGACAGTGAGATGGCATTGGGTACATATGACATTTGGGACCATAAAAAGCAGGGAAACAGGTTATTAGATTTCAGGAGTGAGAATGGGTGCTTTACAGGTAGTTGAGGAACAGGGGCACACACGTGCAGGCAGCTCTTGCTGGGAGACTCAGAAACGATGGACACAGGGGATCTAGCTGCCGGGTCCCTGTCTGAAGCCCTCCCATTGCATACAATTCAAATTAGGCTAAAATGAACATCCTAAGATTTCCTTCCTGAAACAGCTTAGTTTTTTAAAAAAATCTTTTGGATGGAAAGGGGGAGGAGGCTCAAAGGTTCTTTCTGAGTCTTTTGTTTTTTAATAAACAGCTTAAAGTCAATACCCTAAAAAGGCAGCTTCAGGGTAGCAAAACTTTGGTCCCTTTGATCAGTGAGTAGCCCGGGCGCCACTGACGAACCTGGCTACACCCGCCGTTCCCTACCCTCCTCTCAAATTCCACCGCATAACCTTCAACAGAGCAACATTTTTAGGAAGTGCGTTTCACATAAAGAAATGGCTGATTGCTATTTCCAGACCAATTTATTTGCCATTATGGGAACCCTCTTTAAGCAAAAGACATGATCTGTGTGACATCTTTCATCCACCCACTTCCCTTTCTCCTTTCTAATGAAAACTGCACAGTGGAAAAACTCCCCCTGCATCAGTGTGAAGCTTGAAAGGCCATCTGGCTGATCCAGGATGCTATATTTTCCTGTGACAAGAAAATGAGCAATTTGTTTTTTCTTTTAAATGAATGAAATCAATTCCTCACATTTTCTTCTTCAGAAATAGCAAAAAATTGAAAGAGTCTCAGGAAGAAGTTAGCAAACATTGCCAATATGCCAAAATCTCTACGGGTCTGACAGAAAGAGGACTTTTGACTCTTTCTCCACACCACTCTATGTGTGGCTTCCCAACTTTGTTCCTGCTTTATTTGTTTGCTGTCTGCAACATCAGCCAGGCTGCAAATCGCTCCTCCACCTCACCCCAACTCTGCTGGAAAGTGTCTCTGATTCTGGACAGCACAGAGTAAGCGGCTCTTCCATTAGGGCACAGGGCCTGCTGCCCAGAGATCTGGATTCGAGGCCCGTGCCCACTGTGTACTCACTTATGGCCTTGAGTGACATTACTTCCCCTAGCTCAGTCTATTTCCTCATCTGTATGATGGAATAGTAGTGCTGCCTACTTCAGTCTCCTCATCTGTAAAAAGGAAATAACAACATTTCGTATCTCGAAGAGGAAATAAGATAAATGCATGCGAGGTGCAGAGCACAGTGTGGTGTACAGCACCCGCCCCTAAAATGGTAACGACAGGCATGAGGATAACATGAGGATGGCATCCAGAAAACGATTTTGAGCTTAGGCTGGGATTTAAACCAATGCAGAAGGAAGAGAGCTGTCCTGCGACCAGAGCGCAGTCTCCCCGAAGAAACGCTTACCCGGTCTACCTGTACGGTTTATTCCACTCACCTACTAGTTGCACAGCAAGACCCTGAAAAAGCCACTGATTCTCAATTCACCTGTATAATTAAGTCATTGATTAAAACTCATTCAGTATTTATTCAACAAATATTTCCTGAGCACTTACTATGTTCCAAACATAGTTCCCGATGCTGGAAGCACAGCTCTAAACAAGAGTTCCCTGCCCTCCTGCATTCTAGAGGGGAAGTTAAATAACAGACAAAACAAAATAAATACAAAAATATATACAGTATGTTTCATGGTGACAAACATTATGGGGAAAAATGAATTAGAAAAAGGGTTCAGTAAAACAGGAGTGGAAGTGGATGAAGAATTCAGTTTTCAGTAGGGTTGTCAGAATAAGCTTCGTGGAGAAGATGAAGTTGGAATAAAATCCTGAGAAGATTAAAGAACAAATAAACTGCCTTGGCCGGTGTTCCTCAGTGGACTGAGCGCAGGCCTGAGAACCAAAAGGTCTCGGGTTCTATCCCCAGTCAGGGCATATGCCTGGGTTGCAGGCCAGGTCCCTAGTAGGTGCAACCACACATTGATGTTTCTCTCCCTTTCTCCTTCCCTTCTCTTCCCTCTAAAAATAAATAAATAAAATCTTTAAAAAAAAAGTACAAATAATCCAGGTAACTGGAGGGAAAGTTTTCTAGGAGTGGAAACAGCAAGTGCAAAAGTCCTGATGCAGGGGGGTACCTGGTATACTCCTGTGTTAAAAAAAAAAAAACAGCAAGAAAGCCAGTGTGGCTGGACTGGAGTAAATAAGAACAGAAATGAGCAGAAGACAAGATCGGGAAAGGTTTTAGGGAGGGACTGGATACTGCAGACCCGTGCTGTCCAACAGAAATATAAGGCAAGCAGAAACATGAGCACATACATAAGTTAAATGTTTCCATTAGTCATATTAAAAAGTACAGAAAGCCCTGGCTGGTGTAGCTCAGTGGATTGAGTGCAGGCTGTGAACCAAAGCGTCGCAGTTCGATTCCCCGTCAGGGCACATGCCTGGGTTGTGGGCCAGGTCCCCAGTAGGGGAAGTATGAGGGGCAACCACACAGTGATGTTTCTCTCCCTTTCTCCTTCCCTCTCCCTCTCTCTAAAAATAAATAAATAAAATATTTTTTAAAACAGTACACAGAACCTCATGAAATTAATTTTTAATATTTCATTTATTCGATATAGGCAAAACATTATAATTTCAATATATAACCAGCAGAAAAATTGTTAAGGATTTTTTCAGTTTTATTGACATAAAATTGACAAACAGCATTGTATTCATTTAAGATATACCACGTAATGATTTGATACATGTACAAAATATTTAACACAATAAGTTCAGTTAACATCCATCACCTCACAGTTACATTTTTTTCCTTGTGATGAAAAGTTTTAAGATCTACTCTCTTAGCAACTTTCAAATACACACTACAGTATTGTTAACTATAGTCGCCCTGCTGTGTACTACAGCCCAGAATTTACTTATCTTATAATTAGATGTTTGTACCTTTTGGCCACCTTCACTCATTTCCTCCACTGACCAGCCCCCACCTTTGGCAACCACCAATCTTTACATTCTTTTTTTCCAAACTAATTCTTCAAAATTCAATGGGTATTTTACATCTCAGTTTAGACCGACCACACCTTCAGTGCTTTGTCGCCCCCCGCAACCAGTGGCTACCTCCTTGGACAGCATAGCTGTAGAGCTGTAGAGGCCATTGTGAAGACACTGGCTTTTACCCTGGAAGAGGAGGGCGCCACGAGAGGTTTCTGAGCAGAGGAGTGACACGATCTGACTTATATTTTGAAGGACTGCATTGGTTGCTGTGTTGACACAGTCTATGGTGGGTTGGGGGGAGAAGCAGGGAGACCAAGTGGGAGACTGCGATGGTGATCTAAGGTGGTGGTCGCTCCCCCCACCCCAAGGGTAATGGTGGAGCTGGAAGAAATGATGGAACTCAGCACATATTTTGAAGATGAAGCCAACAGTGTTTCCTGACTGACTGGATGGGATATAAGAGAAAGAGAAGAGGCAAGAAAGAGACTGAGGAAAAAACATTATGTTTTCATCAGTTTAAATCACTTGGCCAAAGTACCCACATGTCTTCCTCTGTAACACAAATACACACACACACACAAACAGCATTCGGGAAAAAGGAGCCCAATCAGAGACCCTAAGGTGAGAGGGTGCCAGGTGGGCTCAGAGAAGACCAGTGAGAATGAAGAGGAGCAGCGAGGAGGAAAATAGTAGGAGACGTAGTTAGAAAAGTAACGGGAGGTGGATTGCAAGGGAAACGTGTTGCTTTCTACAATTTCAGGGAATATGGGGAATAACAAGAAAACTCACCAACAAACAAAGTCTATGCCTTCATGCTATGGTTAAAAATTCAGCTTCAGACTCCTCGAGGCCCAATCCATCCCTTCTCACGATGTTTTTCTCTCCATGTGCACAAGTTCAGTTCACCTGACATATTTGGAAGGTGAAGACAAGCTCAGCAACAGAGCTCTTCGCTTTGCTCCAGGACAGCAAAACTGTCCACAGGCAGCCCTGCCGTGAAGGTGATGAAGTTTGAACTTTAGAGCCTTCACTTGCATGGCCCCTTCCAAGGTTCTCTGCTTAATTTTGAATGTGTGCTTTGCTTTTCCTTTCCTTAAAGAGGGCCTCTCCAAATTGTAGGACCAACAAAACCTGCACAGGAAGAACACCCCATTTTAGACCTCTCTCAGGAATAAAAACACCTGACTTGGTTAAAACTCAGGAGGGCCTTGGCCTTCTGCTAAGCACACCTAAGACCGATCATTCATGCCGGTCTTGGAAGGGAGCCTACCCGTACCCACCCGCCACCCTTCGGGAGGGGTGTCAGCCGGAGAACGTCTGCTCCCGTGGCAGAGCCGGCAGAGCCGCAGTTTAGAGAGAGGCTGAGCACTGAGGCTGGTTGGTCTGGGGTAACGCAAGCCTGAAGTGTCAGCAGGGGTGACTGCATGGAATAAACAAGTCTGCTTTGCTCTGGAAGAGAATGAGGCCAAAACAGAGCATCGGTGCTGAGAAACGGAAGGGGGAGGTACCCTAAGGACCCCACTGAGCCCCTGAATGCATTCCTTCCTGAGGCCAGCCCTGCCTTCCTTTCCCCCACTCCTGCAAACCGGTACATTCTCTTCGTGGACTCGGGGTGGTCTGAGTTGGGTTTCTGTAACTTGAAACTATGTTCTCAGTAATAAACACTATTCTGTAAGTATTGCAAATAATGGTGGACAAAAAATACACTGGCGTAGAAAATAATCACAGTAATGATTAAATGAAAAAAGTCAAATTGCAGAATAGTAGCTTTGGTAGCACTCTATTTGTGTATATAAAGTGCATTATGTGTGTGTGTGTATGATTTTACTTTATTCTTATTTGCTTTATTTTATTTTATTTTTGGTAAATGCCTAGAGAATCCCTGGAAGAACACTTACCACCCTATTAGTGGGAAATAAGATTGGGAAATTTGTACAGTTCTGCACTGTTTTCTGATAATGAACATGTATTGCTTTCATAATAAAAATACTTGATGTAAAAAAGGAAAGGGAAGAAAGTCACCAAATGTATCCCATCTCTCTGATTTCCCTGTCGAGTTAGAGGCACAAAATGGAAATGGTTCTGTTGTTAAGGCAATCAACACTGGGTTGATTGAGATAGTTGGAGAGAAATAGACTTAGTTACACAAAACAAAGTCTAAGATAAGTTTGCATCATAGGGAACTACAAGCCCAGAGCTTAAACAGTTGATTAAAATACAGAAAGAGCTGAAAAGTGATCATTGCTGTTTGTCTCTCAGTTTGGGGGTGAAGAAGGTGGGGGACAGGGGAAGTAGAATCACACTTGGCGTGTCTTTGCAGAGGTGAGGAGTGGAGACTGGGAGCCCACAGGCTAGAACACAGAGGGGGCCTTCGCAAGCACCCAGAACCTGCGGCATTGCCACTTCCGATTACATGGACGCAGCAAAGACCTTGTTGAACAGTCACTGAAAGGACAGATATCAGGGGAGCGGGCGGAGAGGAGCTCTGGGAGAGGAAGTTCAGAGGGATCAGAGAGCCGCAGCAAGTGAAGAAGGCTAATCCAGAAGTGGGACCTCAGCTCCCCCCCCAACCCAGCCCCACCCCTCCAGCTGAGGTGGGACAGACTCCAGGGCGATGGCCTTCACAGACTCTGTTACCTTGTTCAAAGGGCCCAGGGGAAAGGAGCCGCCACGACCCTGTATATCGTTAGAGGCACCACAGAAAAAGACATATATTTCTTCTGATTCACATGACACCAACTTCCAGAAATTAATGAAAGAAAGCTTAAATCTCTCAGTCATAACTCACCAATTTCACCAATTTTACAAATCTGACATGTAGCAAAGAATCAGAGATGGGTTGATACACTCAGGACAAATGTACCAAAAAGAACAGGAGATGAAAGGGGCTGAGTCAGAGGCAGTATCAGCTTCTATTTTCAGAAAACAGCAGCACTGGTCACAAAGCAAAAGGCAGGTGGTGTGCAGGCGCTCGCACTGAGACCGAGCCCACATCAGTCCCTGGCCACAGCTGCACACAGAGATAGCGACTCACTATCTCCCCATCTGAGGAACTAAGATAAAAACTGCTTGACAACATAGTTCTTCCTGAAAGAAAACATGCACTAATGGGACCCCTGCCGCTGGGTTAAACTCAGTGTTCCCTGCTGATCTGCAGCCTCTAGGGCCAAGTTCTTCCCCTAACCAGGAGCCTGTTTGCAATAGCAATCACCTCTGGACACGCTCAGCATTGGGGGACTCGCCTGTCTTGGCAGCTAGGTAAAGGCAGAGGCAGAATTTAAGTGCTAAGTCTTAAGTGCTAAGCATTGTGACTTCAAATTTGGTTTTGGTTTTTTATCTTCAACTCTGGATCTCTGGCAATCCTGGTCAGCCATCCATCCACATCCATCCACCGAGGACAGCGTCTGCACTAAAGCCAGGCACTGGGAGACATTATGGACCCAGATGTGAGCAAGAGGCTGCCATTATAATGTTATGAGCACAAACGTGCTCACTCACTCTCTAAACCTCACTTTCCTCAACCTTAAAAGGCAGCTGAAGATGGATACCTTTGAAATTATACCGGGACTTAGAAATAGTGTATGTAAATTTAGTAGGGCTGCTCATAAGTAACATTTATTATTATTATCACAGACTATTTGAGGAGAGACATCAAGTATAACTGAAGTTCACAACGCAGTGCCATTAGCTCTGTGATATAATAAAAGCACGGGGTGTTACTGAAGAGCATAGGGTAGGCTTCTAAATCCATACTGGAGTAGGTATAAAGTGAAGTTTCGGAAGTTAGAAGGACGCACAGGGGTTAGCCAGGAGAAGGTAGGCAGAGCGCTTCTGGGCAGAGAAAGCAGACTGTACTAAGGCATGGAGGTGTGAAACACTATTATGCATGGTTTTGGAAAAGAGTCCATGTGATGAAGTGAAGAAAGCGTTTAGGGAGTAGATGGCTGTGGCACAAAAGGGAGGCTCAGGGCCCAGGGCTTGAATAGCCTTGGGTGCTAATCTAAGAGTCTTAGCCTTGAGTCTTAATGTTGAGCTGAGACATGGTCAGATTTGTGCAGAGGGTGAACTGGATAGAAGTCAGACCAGTGGCAAATTCCTAAGATGCCACTTTATGAATTCCAAAGCTCATGTGAATGACCGACTTTACAGCAACTATGGCAGAAGAACCTATATTTTAATCCAATGCCTCCCTGTAAATCGTATTTGCAATAAAGTGAAAGAACAATTGAGATGAATGATAGAGTGATGGAAAATCATGAATATAGGCGCTGGACTCCAACTGTGTTTGAATGAAGACTCTGCCACTTTTTAGCTGAGTGAGTGATCTTGGCAAGGTATTTAACCACTGAGGACCTCAGTTTGTCCATCTGTGAAATGGGGAAAATAATAACACCTGCCTCAAAGGGTTGCTATGAGGATTTTAAGTGGTTAGAGCAGAGCACAGAAAAGGCAACCACTCAGGGCTGACCAGTACTCAGGAGTGGAGATGATACTAGGAAGGCTGTTTAGCCTCTGAGCCAGTCTCCACAAGACAGCCACCTTTATTGGCTTCTTGGCTTTGACTCCATGGACAGAAATCTGCTGCCAATTAAGTCACATGAGCTCATAGTAATTCCCAGTTACTGTGTTTATGTAAAAATAACTTATTTAATAGTTAGTTGAGCACTAGCATCAATTGTACTGTCTCAAACAGCTCAGTTAATCATTTTAAGCACTATAAGACATTATGGTAACATTTAGAGTTTTTTTTCTTTTTGTTCCCATCTATTCTTAAAATATAAAATATTTGCTGCTTACAAAGTAACATCAATATACATAAGGGGGGACCCCCCAAAAAACCAGAATTATCTTCTGGAGGGTGGGTCGCTTATAATACAAGCTTCCTCCACTAGAGAAGTGTTTTAGCAACCTTTCTGTATCAGGGCACCAGCTGGCATTGTTCTGAGAGACTGTGTTTGGCTTCAGTGAATATTTTTGACGACTCTTTCAATGCAGTTGCCCATTTCATGATGGGTGGTTTATGAGTGCACCTGCCCACACCACGCTGAGTGTTCAGCAGTTTTTGGCCTAAAAGGATGTGACCCCCCATGCCCCACCTTCCCTATTCACTCAGTCTTGCCCTGAATGACATTTTTTTCTTGTTTCCTCAGATGAAAAAAGCCCTCAAAGGGAAACGTTTTGCCGAAGTGGAAGAGGTGAAACCTCTTCCTGTCTGAAACAAACAAACAAACAAACAAACAGAAACAGCGGAAGCACTAAACGACATCAAAATTGACAACTTTGAAAACTGTTTGAAGCAGTGGGAAAAGTCTCGATAGGTGTATTGCATCAAATGGAGAGCACTTTGAAGGTGACTGAATTTAAAACATGAATAAATACACAATTTTTTTAAAAAGATGTTATTTATTTATTTTTAGAGAGAAGGGAAGGGAAGGAGAAAGAGTGGGAGAGAAACATCAATGTGTGGTTGCCTCTCACGTGTCCCCTACTGGGGACCTGGCCTGCAACCCAGGCATGTGCCCTGACTGGGAATCGAACTGGTGACCCTTTGGTTCCCAGCCCGCACTCAATCTACTGAGCTACACCAGCCAGGGCCACAATTTTTTAATAAATGAATTCTGGGCTTTTTTAGGGGTCCCCTCTCACATGTGTGTGTGTTTTTAAAACAAAGCATTACATCAAACCCAGTGAAATCACTATTCTGGAGCACTGTTAGCGCTGCTGAAGCTTCATGTGTGCCTGCTAGGGTCCTAGTGTTTGCATCCCTCCCAAGTTCATGTATGGATATCCTCATCCCAAAGGTGATGCTGTTTGAAGGTAGGGCTTTGGAAGGTAATTAGGTCACGAGTAAGATCAGTGCCGTATAGAGAGGCCTGAGAGGGCTCCCTGTCCCTTCTACCATGTGAGGACATCGCAAAAAGACTGCTGTCTATGAA
The DNA here is from genome assembly GCA_004027735.1 of Carollia perspicillata. Lineage (NCBI taxonomy): Eukaryota > Metazoa > Chordata > Mammalia > Chiroptera > Phyllostomidae > Carollia > Carollia perspicillata. The sequence goes on along the minus strand of PVKM010001332.1, from coordinate 37,643 downwards.
CCAGGTGGGGCCCGTCCCAGACCATCTCGTTTTCCACTTTTGTTGCTGAGAATTCAGCTGTCTCATTGTTATTCCTTTATCAATTGGTAATCTGTGTGTTTTTTCCCTTCCCTTTTAACACCTTCTCTTTCTCTTTGGTATTCTGAAGTTTTAGAACAACCTGTTTAGAGGGGGTGGAGGTGTGTGTTTAGATTTTCCTCACTGGGGGATCCTTTGGGTTTTAGAATCTGAAGTTACTATCTTTTATCAATTGCAAAAATGTCTCACGCATTGTCTTTTCCAATATTGCTTTGTCCCTTCCTCTATTGCCTCTTCTTGACATTCTGGTTAGAGACATATTAAATCTTCTCACTCTGTCCTCAGTGACTCTTACCCTCTTCGTCATACGTCCCAGCAACGGTCTGTCTCTCTGTGCTGCATTCTGCATAAGGTCCTCCAACCCAAGCTTACTGCTCCCTAATTCTCTCTTCCGCTGCAGTCTTCTCTGCTGCTAATTTTTCTACTGGGTTTTTCATTTCAATCTTTTCATTTTTAGAAGTTCTATGAAGGAGGACCCCAAAAGACCCAGAATTTATTTCTAAAAACTGTGTATTTATTCTTACATGCTTAAACTTCAGTCACCTTCGAAGTATTCTCCATCTGAAGCAATACTCCTACTGAGACTTTCTTTCCACTGCTCAAGCGGTTTTTGAACTTGTTGATTTTGATGCCTTGTAGTGCTTCTGCCATTTTTTGTTTTACCTCTTCCACATGGGCAAAATGCTTCCCTTTGAGGACTTTTTTTCTTCTGGGGAAACCAACACACACACAAAAAGTTGTTTGGGGTGAGATCAGGTGAATAACGAGGGTGGAACACTGGAGTTATGTTGTTTTGGGTCAAAAACTCTGAACACTCAGCATGGTGTGGGCTTGTAAATGACCCATGATGAAATGGGCAAATGTGTTGAGTCTTCAAAAAAATTCACCGAAGCCGAGCACCGCTTCTCAAAACAACGCCAGCTGGTACACTGATACAGATGGGTTGCGAGAACACTCCCCTAGCACAGGAAACCTGAACTACAATGGGTGCACCCTCTAGGAGATAATTCCAGATTTTGGGGGGTCTCTCCTTGTATTTTGTTATTTTTCCAATATAATGGATATTTTATAGTCTGTTTCTCCTTCCTCACACCTTAAATTTCTTTATAATGTATTTTAACATATTAGAAATGCTCAATTTACTTTTAAATTTATTTAAAAAGTTTATATTTATATATTTTTATCACTCATGTTAAGTACTTCACAGTAAGAGAAGTCCTCTATATTTTTACTTAATATTTTTACTTAATATTTTTATTATTTCAACTTGCTTATGCCTTAAGAAATAAGAACTTACCTCTGGATCTTTCTCTGCCCCTGGCTGTCTAACTCTGGGTCCCACTATCATATGGGCCCCGCTCTCACTGTACAACATCATGACTGTCAGTCAGTCCATGTCATCTGCCTGTATCTGCTGTTCAATGCGTTTTTCTCCTGTCACTGAGTCTGTCTCCAATTGGCCATATGGCTACTGCAAACTTCATAAATTTAATTCAGGGTTTCTGATTATTTCTAATTCTCAGAGACTTGCCCCTGTTTTTCTATATCTCTACACTGCTGTTGTGTTTGGAGAGTGTCCAAAAGTTTGACCTTTAGATAAGGAGATGAAACTGTACAAACTTTTGTTTGTTAATACCATCTGCTTGGTAATAAAAATCTCTGGACAGGAAGAAATTAATAAGGAAAGGAAAATCTGTATATATATCTTTCCCCCTATGGAGAACATGAGGGCAGGTATCCTATATTCCAATGATGAGTTTTCAATAATTAAGCGCAATTTCAACAGACAATTCGATCTGCTATCTACTCTTGTTATAAATTGTGGCTTATAAACTATACTAACATTATCCTGCATTTCCTAAATGATTTGTGGCTTGTGATCGTATCAATTCAATGACTGCAGTAAAGGACAGGTATCACCTGCTTTGTAAACTTTCTAGATGAAATCATTTCAGCAATGTTCATTTGTTTCCTATGATAAAACAGATCCCACACTCTTACAAACAAAAGTAAAACACCTGGATTTGTTTTCAAGTACACACTTGGCCCCTCCGACATGTAGGCGTGACGGACTGCATTCCAGGTGTGAATCTTACGGATGGAGATGTTCACAAGACACATTTACCTTGACAATATTTACAGTTTTTTCATTAAAGTATATGGATCCATCCTCGACATCAGCACATAAAACCTACATCGGTCCCTTACCAAACTTTCTACTGTACAACACATATCAAATCTTGGTTGAGAGAATAACATATATAAAATGTTGTTGAACAAAATGCAGTCTACCTGTTAGTTTCCTAAGGCAGCCACAATAAAGTACAAGAGACCGGGTGCCTCAAAACAACAGAAATTTATTCTCGCGTAGCTTGGAGGCCAGAAGTCTGAAATCAAGGGAGCTCGGAGCCAGCCTCCCTCTGGCGTGTATGGGGGAGGACCCTTCACTGGCTCTTCCAGCTCCTTGTGGCCCCAGATGTGCCTTGGCCTGAGGCAGCCTCATTCTGCTCTCAACCTCTGTCTTCCCGTTGTGTGCGTGTGTGTCTTCACAAGGCATCTTCCCTCCTGTGTCTCACTCTTCTCGCGAGAACATCAGTCCATGAGGTTAGGGACTACCCCCTATTCCGTTATGATCTCATTTTAACTAATTATATCTGCAATGACTTTATTTCCAAACAAAGTTACATTCTAATGTACTGGGTGGGTATTGGGACTTCAACACACCTTTTGGGTGGACACAATTCCACCCAATAACACTATTCATTCCTTCTAGAGAAGACTGTAGCTTCCAAATAGGCATACATGATACTGTCTTAGAAGCACAGGAATTTGCTTTCTCTGGATTATGTTTGAAAACCAGGTTCACACCTTTCATTCTACAATGCATAATGTAGAATGAAAAGGCATAATGAATATCACTGTTGTGTTTACTGAAATCATTGAGAACCTGGACCCATATTTTTTTCAGAACTAAGTGTTGCAAAAATTCTCCCCACACTTTCTCTCTCTCTCTGCCCCTCCCCCAAGTTCCAGGGGGCCCTTCTCTCGCTGCAATCTGTTTCCTGAGCCCATTTCGTCTACGGCTCACTTCTTCCACCTCTGTGACTTTCTAAATAAACTTTCTCTTACAGTGTGAGTCTTGGCTGCGAATTCTTCTCTTAGCCGGAACTCAAGAACTGAGGTTGCTGAACTGAGGCTAACACCTGGTGCCATTTTTCCGCCACTAACACAGCCATTGAAAAAGATCACATAGAATTTACTGGAAATTGGTGCAGAATGAAGGTGATCAGAGAGAAGATGAAAGACATGGCCAACAGACAGTGGAGAAGTGACATGCGAGTGACTGCTGTCTTTGAAGATGAAAATGAATACACGGAGCTGAAAAAATTTACATAATAGAATTTTCTGAAATAAAGCAGATCTTAAAATTACATTTTGAAAGGGCTCACCACATCCCAAGAAAACTTAATAAGAGCTATTTTTTTTAGAATTTCAAGGATAAAAAAAAGATCCTATAGTCACCTAGGCAGGGGGAAAAAGGCCATCTTTGAAGACAAATAAATTGGACACATTCCAAGCAGTGGTAGATGCTAAAAGAAAACAACAACAGTGGTTAATGAATATTGAAGCAGGGAAATTCTATACCTGGCCTAATCACCCTTCATGTACAATGGCAAGAGAAAGAAACTCTCAAATATGCAAGAACTGAAAAAAAAAAGACAACATGTATGCACTTCTGAAAATTTTATCAGGAAAAAATCAAGACAATCAGCAGATAAATAAAAATAACAAATTCATTAATGAAAGACTCATGAGGTACAAAAAGTCTGGCAATGAGCTTTCAATCTATTTATACCTAAAACTGTATTTAAATAACTGGTGTTCTGAGTCATAAAAATGAAATATAATTGTATCATGCTTTAAAAATTACATAATGTAAAGAATAATATTCTGATGATAATAGACTGAAACAAAAATCGTATTTGCTCTCCGAATTAATGAAAAGGTAGGGAAAGGAGAAGATAGTCTAAACAGATCAATTAATTATCTTTCATCACCATTTCATTTCTAAGGTGAACTGATAAATATAAATGTAAACATATCTTAAAATGCACTTCACAATGTCCATTGCTTGAGGATGGTAGGTGGCATTCTAAAGTGGCTCCCAATGTTTCTACCTCCTGCTATTCACGGCCTTATGTGTTGGTTGAACATAGTGGCTTGACTCTAACAAAGAGCACGTGGCAAAAGGATGGATTTCACTTCTGAAATTAAGCTATAATTGACTATTACTTCTGGCTTGCTTACATCGCTTCTCTGACTCTTCTACATACTTTGACAAAGTTGTGAGTGGCCCTATAGAGAGGCCCACACGGCAGGAACCTGAGGCTTTTGAGGGCTCCTGAGGAACTAAATCCTGCCAATAACCAGATGGGTGAGCTTGAGAGCAGACCCTCCCTCAAGTGTGGCCTTCAGCAGAGGAAAGGGCTTAGTCCAGTCTTGGCTATAGCTTTTGAACACTCTGAAGCAGAGGACTCGGCAGAGCCATGCCCGGATTCCTGACCCACAGTAAGTACAAGATAAAAAACGTGTGTTGTTTTAAGCTGCTAAGTTGTAAGGCGGTTCTTTACACAGCAATAGATAACATATACTGAGGAAGATAAAAATAATAAAATAAAACAAAAACAAACAGAATAGATCATAAAGCAAGAGAGAAAACAAAGAAACGATGAGGATTCAAAATACAAACAGACGTAACAGATAAAATTAAATGTATCTAATTAAAATAATTTTAAAGGGGGTTAAAATAAACTTTTTTAAATGATTAAATTGACAGGCAGTCACCCTATAATGGCAAAACGTACTAATCACAGTAAAATTATAGTATGAATCTTACATTAATGTAGTATTAAAATACAAAATTCAAAACTTCAAGAAATAAGAGGAAAAAGTTTTTTAAAAGTGAGGAGATTTCAGCAATTTCTTTTGTCATTCTTGAAAAATCAAAAAGAAAAAAAATGATACATTTAGAGGATATGAATAATATAATTTAAAAAGATTGATGATAATATCTGGTATATAATAGATGCTCAATAAATACTGATTAAAATCTTATAGCCTGCAAAGAAAAAAATACTAATATTTTAGCTCCTCATGTAACATTTACAAAAGAAAATCTAATTCACAGGAAAAAAATATTTGGACCATATGTACCAAACACTCAACGGGTAATTCTAGGAATGGATTTATTGGAAATTGTCACTTTTGTTACTAATTTACGGTTGTTTTAATATTTTACCACATACATAGTTTTTCATAATAAATAGGATTTTATAATGTTCCATCTTCTTATCTCTAGAATTTTCTGGAATCATTCCAACGTATTTCATTTCTGACAGGAAATACTGTTCCACCTTCCTTCCAAGAATAAACAGTTCAATAGTACTATCTTCTCTTGAATGTTATTCCATCAATTATCCCATCTGCTCTGAATTTTCACATTTCAGCTTCTCCTGGTGTCCTTACTTCACCTTACAAACATTGTTTGTTGTCTCCTGTTCCAAATTCTAGAGCACCCCTTCACTTTAACAGCCCAGCTTCCCGCTAACCTTCTTTGCCAAAATTCTATACTGCATCCTCCATCGCTATAATTGCAATCCACCTCTCGTAGATGTATATTTTATTGGATCAATATTGTTTATATGCTTTTGTACTTAACAGTAATTACTAGCTTGTTCCCAAATCCCAAGCTCCGTCAAAGGGGTCAACTCCATCAAAAAGATCAGGGGCAAAAGTGGAGACTACTACACGCTCTGCAAAAGTCAGGTCCTCTCCTTGCAGAAATCATGAGTGAGCACTGCCCAGACTGAGTCCTCCCCTCCCCAGGCCTTCACCAGTCCACCAACACGGATCAGGAGTCCATTAGAGTATCAGACCTCTCCGCTTCAAGGCCAGAGCCGGGGAACCCAAACACTCATCTCTGTTCCCCCACGCTCACAGCCTCCCCCACCATTGTAATATTTCTTCACTCCTCTGAAACTGATTTCAATATGCCCTGTATCCCAGTTTATGTCAGTCACCTCGAGAAGTCCCAGACACCCAGGTCTCTCCCAAACTCTCGGCTCCTAATCTCTCTCCATCTCGCAGCCCTCCTCCACCTCGGAAATTCTTCCACTGTGCCCTCTGGTATTCATGATTCCTCTCTCACTCCATTGTCATCACTACCACTCTGGATCAAGCCATAGTATTTCTTGCCTGGATTATTGCAACAGCTTCTTGCCTATTCACTTTTCCCATTTGCTCTCTATGACCCGTCTGGGATAGAGCAGCCAGAAGAAGCCTTTGAAAATTATTCCCGATTGTGTCACTTCTCTGACCAAAACTCTCCAGCAGCTGCTCATTTCGTGCAGCATGAAAGCTAAAGCTCTCGCAATGCCCTACAAGTCCCACATCACCTGTCCCAACCCAGTCTTAGTCCCGAATCCTCCCACTCCCTACTCTCTCCAGCCCAGCCACACGTCAGCATCCTTGGTGTTTCCTGAAAACTCCAGGCACGCATTCACCTTGAGGCCTATGCCTAAATGTTCTCTCTTTCTGGAGTGTTCTTCTCTCAGAAATCCACCAGAAAATTCTCTTACCACTCCAGATCTTTCCTTGTATGTCACCTTCTCAATAAAACTTACCCTGATCAATATTTAACATTTCAACCCGCGCTCTCTCCTGCATCCCCAATCTCCTTCATCCTGCTTTATTTTTATAATAAATCACTTTCGAATATACCAAAGAATTTACTTAATTTATGTTTATTATTTAACATCTGCCTCTCCCATACTCACATTAGAATGTAAGCTCCCTAAAGGCAGTAAACTTCTTCTGTTTTATTTGTTGATAAATCTCAAGTGACTAGAACGGTACCTAGCACGTAGTTAGCACCTAAATGATACTCGTTGACTTACTGAATGAATGGTTCTCAGCCTTGTCAAACCTAGTGCCCTTTTAATAACAAAGTTGGGGTAATATTCTGCTTAACATTATGAAGATATCTACACACTTAATTTTTAAAAATTCAAAGCTCTAGACTTAACTATAACAGAGGACAAAGTAAATGTGTGCTTCAACATGGCACTGCTCAGGCAAGCCTAAACTAAGAGACACAATAAAACAGTCAGATGCTTGCCTCCATCTTGAGAATCATCACTAAAAAGCCACAAAATGGACAGTATTGCTCATTAAAATTCCAAGAATATACCACCACATTCCAGGAAAATTTAATACGTCTTAAACTGTGTGGAAAACAGTTTGTTTATATGTAAAATAGATTCTAGGCTCAGGTAAATGTCAACAGGTTTTCCATCTACTTCAAGTAGTGGGAGAGTCAAGTCACACAGGATGCAGGACAACTCGGCCATGCGGGACGGTCCTGAGCATTGCAAGATGTTTAGTGTCTTTGGCTGACCACCTGCATTCTAGTCGTTTCCCCTCTGCAATCACAGGGACAAGCAAAATCACTCTGGTAAGTTTCAAAACAACTCCTGGAGCACTTCCATCTCAACTGATTTTTGATTTGTAAACGCAGTGGTCTCTATTCTGTTGTCATTGGCTCCCTCCCTGCAGTGTCTGACCCATCCAGGAACTCCTCCTCACTCCACCTCACCCCCTAGGTTGCCTGTCACTGCACCCTAGCAGCTTTCCTTTCCCCTCTCCCCCAATTCCTGCCTGGTGTCATTGTCTAACTCCTTACCTCCCCACCCCCGCCCTCCCCCATCTCTGCTGCCTTTCCTTTTTCCTTTCCATGTGATCTTCAACTACCTTTCCTAAGTAATTGACTCTCAAAGTTCCATGCTACACAGGATATCCAAATCCATACTTCCAAATGCCACTTCGCCATTCACATGCACAAAGCTGTGAGTTATACATGTCCAGCACCAAACTCGTCATTTTCCTCCAAGCCATGTTATTCTGTCAGTTGTACCTATTTATGTGAATGACAACATCGTTCACTTAATCTAAAAGTGGCAACCATCCTTGATTCTCTAGCCCTCTTTCCCCACATCCAGTTGATTGCACTGCTCTGTCCATTTTCCCCTCTGAAGTGTCTCATAACTGTTTCCTTTCTACCCCTGTACTTCAAGCTATCATTACCCAGAACTTCGAAAATTGTCATAGCCTCCTCACTGGTACTTTTACTTCAATTTATCTTCTGATGCTTCCACAAAATAAGTTTCTGCAAATAATAATAGTATAAATAAATAATATTATTTATACTTAGTATAGTGCCTGGAATATAATAAGTATAAATAATATTCATACACTATAATAATATTAATATATTTTAAGTTTACTTATTTATTTATTAATAAATAATAATAATTACACTATACAAAGTACTTTCCATATCCTTTAATTCACACAGCCACATCATAAAGCAGGAACTATTATTGAAATCTTAAAGATGAGGTTTGGGAGGTTAAATAACTTACCTAAGATCACAGAGGTAGCTCTGAAGTGACAACACCAGGATTCTGAGTCCATCTGGCTTCTAAAACTTGTTTGTTTTTGCTTTTAAAAATACGTGTACAACTTTTCCTATGGCCTCTAAACTAATTACTATGTTCTATTCAGGCTCCATCCCTACCCTACCTGTCTTTTCCTTCCCACTCTAGTCTTCCAGTCCACAGGTTCTTCTTTTGGTTTTACTTACATCCTTATTTCACAAGGACCTATTCCTCAGCTATTTCAAGGAAGTCGTCAGGGCAGGCTCCTCTTCTTTCACTTCCCCACCACATCTGTCTGCAGCTTCTACCTCCCTCCTCGCAAGAGAGGGTTCTGGAAGGAAATGGAGAGTGTGAGTGGCTCCAACCTTGGTAGGTGCTAACAAAAACAAAAACAAACAAACAAACGCCCTGCATCTTGAGTTTTTCTCTGCCTCCGTGTCGCTTTATGGTTCTGATATAATAAATCAGACACTGTAGAGTGCTATACAAATGTTAGGTGCAATGATTTGCCCTGCCTTTGCATACCCAGGGCTTCAACTCAGTTCTCTGTGGGCAACAGAATCGGTGTTTCAAGCAGGGATGCCACGTGTGTGTGCTGGGGGTGAAAGAATAAGTAAGGCCCTAAATAACATAAACTAGGTCTGGGAAATCACTTTCTCATTACTGCCAAAACCCACTGAACAAAATGTGGTTTTCGTCTCAAACTCCCCAGTGTAAAAGTCTTTCTAGGAATGTTCCCCTCCCCCAGTCCCTGGGGGATTTAAGTTTTTAACACTGTCCTCCCTTACATTCACAAAGTCCCTTCTCCAGACCATTCCCATCACTTCACTCCCAGGCCTTCCCGGTTGCTGCAGGCCCCGCCGTCGACCCCCTCCCCGCCCCGCCAGCCCTGGGAGGACTACAAGTCCCGGCGTGCCGTGCGCGCTCCACAGTGTGCTCAGGGGCTAGGTGCTCAGCGTCCCACGAGCTCTTAGCGCCGGGCAGACCCCTCCCGGCACGGGCCTTGCGGAGAGGTGAGTGATACACTAGTGTTGTGAGGGCTGTGGGGACGTTCCCACCCTCTCCTTTCTCCAGGGTGAAAGAAAACAAAGAAAATCCCAATAAAAACCCTCCCTCGTCTCTGCTGTGAGTCTGGTGCCTCTTCAGCTTGTTGCACCCACGAGCGTGTCACCCTGGAGTGGAACCGGGGGCAGAACCGTGCCGGCCGGCGGAGGCTGCGGAGTAGAGTTCGCGGGATGGAACCGGGTGGTGGCGCGGCTCGGCTGGGACCACACTCCCTTTCCAAAGACGGGCTGCCCCGGGGGACCCCCAAACTCAAAACGAACCGTTTCTTCTTGAAAGTCTTGGCCAGAAACTTTTCCCTCTGTCGCCGGTGCCACAAGCGACTCACTTGGCTTTCGGGCGGCGCCACGGGTCCAAGAGGCTTTCTGGCGTCCTCTCCTGTCCTCTGTGCAGCACCCAGCGCCCCTTCTCCAGGCTACTCCTCACTTTCCCTTGAGCCGCCTTTGGGGACCGTTGAACTCTGCCATGCCCTGGGGAGACTTACCGAGATTTGTTCAGCAGCCATATGGACCCAGGTCTGCACTGTAGTGTGGGCTGGACACTCTTGGGGGCCGATCCTGGCGCGAAGCAGGGGCGATGGCACCTGTGGAATGGCACTGGCTTTCTGGGCAAGGCTGCTTACTCTGGGGGATGTCTCTTGATCAATAAAAGAAGCGTAAGGGAGGCACCCCGTTTCAGTCCCTTTTCTGACCCATCCCCGCGCCCCATCTGAACCTATTCTCAAGTGTGCTCAGAAGTGCTACTCCAGAATCCCAACACGAGGACCAACGAAGATGCTTTAGCACTGTCCGTAATAGCCTGGATCAGAGGGTCTTCTTTGTTTGCATCACTCACACCCTATACTAACACACACACACACATACACACACACACACACACCATGGACACAACACATTCTGCAAACACATACACACATTACACACACCCCAACAGGTGCAACAGCCACACACAGTGCACACAGCATAAAATTACACTCATCACACACATTGCACACACTTCTGTGAGGGGACCCAAACACCAGAATCTATTTATGAAAAATCGTGAATTTATTCTTACATGTTTAAACTTCAGTCACCTTCAAAGTACTTTCCATTTGATGCAGTACACCTATGGAGACTTTTTTCCACTGCCCAAAATGGTTTTTGAATTCTTCAATTTTGATGCCTCCTAGTGCTTTTGACGTTTTTTGTTTCACCTCTTCCACATCAGCAAAGCATTTACTTTTGAGGATTCTTTTTCTTCTAGGGAAACAAAAAAAAGTCACTCCAACCCTGTGAATAGGTAGGGTGGGGCACGGTAGTCATGCTGTTTTTGGTCAAAAACTATTGAACATAACAGTGTGGACAAGTGTGCTCATAAATCACCCATCATGAACTGGGCAAACACCTTGAAAGAGCCTTCAAAAAAAATTACTGAAGCCAAATGCAGCCTCTCACAACAATGCCTCTTGGTACACTGATACAAATGGGTTCCTAGAACATGCACCTAACTGGAGAAGCCTGTACTACAAGGGGCCCACCCTCCAGAGGATAATTCCATGTTTTTTGTTTTTTGTTTGGTCCCCACCTTGTGCATTACACCATCTGTGCTACACACCATGAACACCATACACACTACATATATATCATTTTTATTAGCAGAAAAGAAGGTTAATATTAGTTCACTGAAGAAAGTGGAGAGAAAGTGGGTAAGCACTAGTATATATACTTATACCCACAAATGTCATTTTATTCCGAAGTTAGAAACTAGCTCATGCGTGAAACCTCCTAGTGTCAGAATTTAGAATGCCTTTGTGGCTCATTATTTATGAAATGGGATTATTTCCTATACCTTCATAAACCCTTACTCTCATCTCAGGCAAACTTTGATCACAGCAGGCAAGACAGGAGGGGATGTTCTTTTCTATATGTAGGAAGAAATTCTTGGAGAATCTTCACAGAATCCTTCTTCCCGTGATTGTGTCTAAGGAAGGGTTGGGCGTGACCACATTTTCATTGCCCCTCCTTTCAAGAGTAGAGCTGAATCTGATTGTGCTCTGAGGAGTGGCGTGATGGTACTGTCAAGCCACCTTCCTTGCCCCAAGGACTCACAGCCCTCCCCTGTTCCATTTGAGTTTAGTTGAAGAACAGTTAAAGAATTTCAGATCAATTCCAAAAGCATTATAAAATCTGTGGTGAAAGAGCTCTCTATCTCCAGAGGAGTTCATCATTTTGATCAGCAATGGTAAAAGACCCACCTATTTGACCCTTGCTCAATAAATTATGCCCAAAAATATATGAACACTTAAAAGTGTCACATAAATTATTGCTTGCTTTTTCAAGGGGGCAATGGCAAAGATGGCTGGAGAGAAATCTTTCTCAGCAGTGATTTTTCAAGAAGTTCAAAATTTCTAATATTATTCCTGGAATAAGTAAGAGAAAAAAATAAATTCAGTTTGCAAATTTAGATCATAGTTCCTGATCTAGTGACCTTAAAAAATTACAAGGAAAAGGGTGACCCACAGATTTCTCCTCAATTCTGCCTGAAATCTAAACAGTATTACAGCAGCAGATGACTTGTTCTAGGATCCTTCTTGGGAACCTGTATTCTCTGCCCTATCTTGAATGGTTTTGTTCATGTCTTGGCCTACAGGTGTCTGAATGTTGGCAACTATGTGTTCCATGTGTCTGCAGCATGTTTGTGGAATGGGAATGTTTGTCTCCATCCTTGTTTCCAGCCAAGCAAGAAAATTGTGAGACTGATCAGGGTAACTTCACCGAAAGACCATGCCCAGTCTCCACTCCACCTCCCAATTTCCTGAATTTGGATTTAGGATGGGGGCAGATCCTATGAATTTGAGGGTTGGCATAATATCTTCTTTTTCATATGTAACTAATAGAGTACCACGTGCTCATAGATAATAAGTGTGAATTGAATGTATGCAATTATGCTTTTCTGTGCAACTGGGATAAACAGTTAAAATTAAACCTCCCAGAACTAATTGTTTTGGAGAATAAAGTTTGCTTCATTTTTAATTTTTGCTAACTTCATCTGGTAGGATGAATACCAAAATAAAAGAATGTGGGTGTCTTCCAGAGATCTGGTCATCTACTTTGCATCCTCTGAAATATGTTATTTCCTGCATAATGAAGTAAAAGGGCTTTCTGTTGGGCATTGCTTCCCTTATCCTCACAAAGAGATTACTTAAAAGCCAACCCTGAGAACTTTGTATACAAGTCTTTATTAGGAAAAAAGAGAAACGTGGGACTGCAGCTTCTGCGTGTTCACTGGTTATAGTGCATAAGCACTAAGTTCTTTCTCTTCTTTTCTCTTATATATTTTTCTCCCACTGGGGAGAAAAGGAGTTTGAAACATGACATTCATGTTCAGAACAATAGCAAACACTTATCATGCAGCAACAATGAAGGGGAGGGTGAAAATAAGCTATTGACACGGCTTGTTTTTCTATGTGCAGGAGAGGTGTAGGGAGAATTGTGCAGTTCTTGCACTCGGGATTCATTCACTTCCACTAATTGGGCTGAAGGTAGTTTGCAAAAGTGAACGGGCACACTGTAGCTTTAAAAAGTCAGCCATGAACCAGAAGGCAGTTGGTGCAGCTTGTGTGTGATTCCTAACGTCATGTTGGCTCAGAGCCAGCCTGGTTTTATTTCACTGTGTCAAATTGTACCTCCTTATTGAATTCCTTTGCCAGCCTACTTTGTGAAAGAAAACATTGGGGTTTCTTTGGCTGTTCTTGATAAGCCTATAAAAAATGACATGTTTTAGTTGCTTCTAGGTAGGTTTTCTTTTTACTCTTCCACCAAAAAAAAAAAAGAAAGAAAATAATAATAATAAGACAATGTGGTGTGGTGTTAGAGAGTATCATTGTGAGTGTTTTGTTTTGTTTTGTTTTCTGAGATGCTTAGAAAATGGTGAATATGTGAACAGTTTCCAACTGAAGTGAAATCATTCTTTTGGCATGGAGCAGCAGCACTATCTTCTGTCTCCTCTGTGACGGTGTGTGAATGTATGGTAATGCCTATATGTATATGCAATGTGGGGTTTCTCTCTGAATGCTCTAAGTGCTTTAGCGACTGGAAGTTTGTGTGTGTGTGTGTGTGTGTGAGGAGTGAAGATTATCCCACACTTACAGTATTATTTGTTAATCATCTACTTCTCTAACAGTGATAAAATCTTGTGAATATACTAAATGGTGCACTTGTCATGTCAGAGTAATCCCTAGAGAAGGGGTGCCGAAGTATAAAGTGATTTGAGAGGAAATGTATTTAATTTATGGCTTCAGCTGTAGAAGAGCAAGCACGTTTCAGAACTAGTTTTTTTTTTTTAAGCAGTTTTGTTCATAGCTTTTTCATCTTGCTAATTGCATATTAGTTGCGGAGGGTTTTTATTTTTTCACAGTGCTCACCCTACTAAACAAAAAGACAAAGTGATGGATGCTGTTATATCTCCTTGAATGTTCTGGTGATTTTTACATAAATCTAATTAGCTGCCTACCCTCTCTTACACACATCCTAGCACCACCTTTCCGTGCGAAAGGCTATCTGACATTTTTGTGAGCTTCCAGCGTTATCAAAGCGTGGCCATCTCACGGGCTTGTGAGGCTTTCAACTGAGAGTGTGTGAGGTAGGGGGATACTTGCTAACAAAAGCTTTAAGTGCTCTTTGGCATTGTTACGAAAAAAATATTGAAAGAGAGGGAGTGAACAAAAAAAACCCAACCAAATGCAATGAGAAAAAAGAAATCACAGCCCATGGTGGAAAGGGGCAGGAAAAGGGGGATTGTTTTTCTCCACTTTGCCTCAATTTGTGAGTTGCAACGTCTTAAGTGAGAGCTTGCACCCAGAGGAAGCTGTGCCAGTTCACACAGAACTTGTTTTGAACAAGGATTCAATTTCATTTGCAAATGCTTATTGTCAAGGCAGGGAGTGCCAGTACAGAGGAAAGCACCCCTATCCGTCTCCTCCAGTCCTTTAGGTTTAATCACATCTCTCCAATCGCTGAAGGAACTGGAGATTTAAACAAACATACGTGAACTGGTGTGAAGCTGCAAAAGGAACCATTATGTTTCCGATTCAGAATATATATTCGTCTCTCACTTTCTAAGAATTAAACACAAGCTTTTCTCCCTTATTAATTAGTTGCTGAAGTAAAGGAACCCTGCAGCCTTCCCATGCTATCTGTTGACATGGAAAACAAGGAAAATGGCTCTGTCGGTGTAAAAAAGTAAGTGAAACTGGCTTGTGAGTTCTGCTTCTGCAAACAGAGGGACTTGGTTTCTATTTTTATACTTCTCGCTTATCTACTGCAAGGCACTGTTTGGGCTCCTCTTGTTCTGGTTGGTCTGCACTGGCCACCGGCCTCCTTTCTCACCCTTAACCCCAGTTGCCTTTTTCCATATTCCATTTCTAAGACAGATGACTCAGACATCAAACTATGCAAAAAGGGTTAGTGGATCAAGCTTTGGAACAGGGATGGTTCAGGATCTCAGCCCTGCATTCTCTGTATGAAAAAAAAAAAAAACAAAACAAAACATCGAGCAGGCATACTCTGCCTTCCAACTCCATAGGCTACAAGGGGGGCAGAAAAGAGAGTTCAGGTCTTTTTAAATAAAATCACCTCTCTCAAAACCGTGAGCTACAATGAAGGAAGGAAAAAGGCTTCAGTGAGAATACTAAGTTTTAACAACTTTCCTGTGCTAATTTTATGAAATTGTCTTTGAATGTGGAAGATTTCTGTACATGCCATAGCATTCTATTTTAATGTCTGTTCTCACATTTGAAATTTCTGATTGTATTTATTCTGAGTTATATGCTTGATGTTTTTTAAATAGGAAAATTCAGTTGCATTATATAGCATATTCTGAAGGAGAACAAAAAGTTAACTAACTAAGGTATCTGTGAGTATCTGAAAAAATTATATATTCTCATTTAGGAGTTATATTGAAGCAAATAACCACTTTGATTACAAGGATAAAGTTCCAAAGGGATATTATCTGTTTCATTGCTTTCCATGTCATTTACTTTAAAATTGCCTTCAACTTGAGCTTTGGAGGGAGCTCATTACATGCAGTCCACAGAAGCTGTGATGTCTGAGTGAGGAGACACTGTGCTGTGTTTATAAATAGAAGGTATATTGTCCATTACAGTTACGTTAGACTTAATAAAATCTGCTTTTTAGAATTCTCAGATAATTTATATGAGTGCCATGATGCCATCCTTATTCCCATTCTTGAAATTCGGGGTAGGTGGAGGTAGGGGAAGTAAAAGAAACAGTTCTTTCATGCGTGCGTTACAGCAGTGCTGTGCAAGGGAACTTGAGTGTTGATGGCAAAGTTCTGTTCTGTGCTGTCCAGAATGGTAGCCGCTAGCCACGCGTGGCTATTAAAAACTTGAAATGTGACTAGGGTAACTGATGAACTGAATTTTAATTTTATTCCATTTTAATCAATTTTAGGAGTTAACAGCTTTATTGAAATACAATTGCATATAATAAACTACGTGTATTTAAAGTATTAAATTCCATAGGTTTTGACATCTGTATACACCCATGAAACCATTACAATTAAGATAACAAATATACCTATCACCCCCAAAGTTTCCTCATAATCCTTTGTATTCTCCACTGCCCACCCCTCCACTCTTCCTGCCTGTGTATTCCCAGGCAACTACTTATATTTTGCTATAGATTAGTTTGCTTTTTCTACAATTTTACACAAGTGGAATTATTCAGCAAGCACTTTTTTTTTCAATGGGGAGGGGTGTCTAGTTTCATTCACCCAGAATGATTAATGTGGGATTCATTCATGTCATAGTGAGTACTCATAGTTCATTACTTTTTATTGCTGAGTAATATTCCATTATATGGATTATAATAATTTGTTCACTATTTATCCATCCACTTGTCGGTAGACATTTGTGTTGTTTACATTTTTTAGGTATTAGAAACAAAGCTGCTTTGACCATTTGTGTACAGGTCTATGTGTAGACATATGCTCTTACTTCTCTTGGATAAATATTTAGGAATGGGATAACTGGGCTGTATGGTAGGTGTATGTTTAACGTTTTGAAACTGCCAAACTATTTTCTAAACTGGTTGTCCTATTTTGCATTTCCACCAGCAGTGTGTGAGCATTCCAGTTCTATAAACTCATGAACATGATTTGAAAATATTTTCTTTTACTATTTGATTTGTCTTTTCATTCTCTCTTTAGTGTCTTTTGAAGTATAGATTTTCATTTTGATAAAGTCCAGTTTATCAATTTTTAAATTATGTTGATAGTGTTTTTAGTGTCATACCTAAGAAATATTTGCCTAACCCAAGGTCACAGAAATTTTCTCTTACGATTTCTTAGATTCAGGCCTATGATTTTTTTTAGTTAATTTTTGTGTACAGTGTGAGATGAGGATAACAGCATTTATGTTGATGGTGGTGGTGGTTTTTTTGCCTGTGGATATTCAGTTATTTTAGCATTTGTTGAGTTGTTTGTTGAAAAATTGATTGATTATATATGTGTGAATCTATTTCTGGAGTTGCTATTTCATTCCATTGTTAATTTTATATATATTCATGCCAATACAACACTATTTTGGTAACTATAGCTTTATAATAGATCTTAACGCCAGTTTGTGCTGTACATCCAACTTTGTTCTTCTTTCTCAAACTTGTTTTGCCTCTCCTAGGTCCTTTGTATTTTTATATGAACTTTAGAATCAGGTTGTCAACTTCCAAAAAAAATGCCTGCTGGTTATTTGATTGTCATTGCACTGAATTATAGATCAGTTGAGGGACAACTGACATTTTTAACAACATGGTATTTTCCAACTCATGAACACAGCATTTTTCTCCATTTACTTAGGTCTTCTTTAATTTCTGTCAGCACTGTTTTGTTGTGTTCAGTGTGCAGGTTTTGTGCACCTCTACATATTGCATATTTTTATTCTGTGGTAAATGGTGTTGCTTTTTAAATTTAAATTTTTAATTGCTTGTTGCTACTCTCTAGAAACACAGTGGATTCTTTTATATCTACCTTGTATCCTACAACCTTGCTAAACTCACTTAAAAATTGTAGTAGGCTTTTGGTATTTAACATAGACAATTATGTCCTATGAGTAAAGACAGTTTTACTGCTTCATTACCAATGTGGATGCTTTTTATTTCTTTTTCCTACCTTATTATGCAGAAGAAGACCTCCAATGAAAAGCTGAATAGAAGTGGTGAGATTAGACATCCTACTTTTGTTCCTGATCTAAACAGAAAACATTTAGTCTTTTTCTTATTTTCTTCTTCTGTACATAATGTCTCTTTTTTTTCCTGTCTGCTTTTACTTTTCCTCTATCATTGATTTTTAAGCAGCTTGATTATGAGATTCGGTGTAGTTTTCTTCATCTTTCTGGTGTTTGAAATAGATTTTGGTTTTCTTTTTTTTTTTTTGATCTGTGGCTGTTTTCGTCAAATTTGAAAATTTTTCAACCATTATTTTTCAGTTTTTTTGGTTTCCCCTCACTTCTCCTTTGGGGACTTCCATTCTAGGTATACTTGATCACTCGATATGGTCCTACAATTCACTAATGCCTGTTAATTTTTTTGTCTTGTATCTCTGTGTTTCACTTTGAATAGTTTCTTTTGCTTGTCTTCAAGTTCATTAATTTTTTTTCTGAAATATATAATCTCTTGTTAACCCAATACATTTTTCACTTCAGACAATGTAGTTTCCCTCTCTAGAGTCAAAGTTAGATTATTTTTTTATATTTTTCATGTTTCTACTTAACATATTCAGTCTTCCTTCTAGCTTCTGAACAGATGAAATAGACATAATAAAATTTTCAATGTACTTGTTTACGAATTCTGTCATTTCTCAATCAGTTGCAGCTGATTGATTCTTATTCTCATTATGGGTTTTATTTTTCTGTTCTGCATGCCTGGTAATTTTTGTTATTCAAACTACATTAAATTACACTTGACCTCAATAGTACATTAGTCTCAGGTGCACAATATAGTGATTCAGCATTTGTTTACCTTACAATGTGATCACCACACTAAGTCTAGTAACCATCTGTCACCATACTAACTTATTAGAATATTATTGACTGTATTCCCAGGGCTTTGTGCTACACCTCCATGAGTTATTTATTTTATAGCTCGAAGTTGATACTTCTTATTCCCCTTCACCTTTTTCACCCATCCCTTTATACCCCTCCCTTCTGGCAACCATCAGTTTGTATTGTCTCTATGGATCTGGTTTTGTTTTGCTTGTTTTATTCTTTTAGATTCCACATGTAAGTGAAATCATACAGTATTTATTTTTCTCTGACTTATTTCACTTAGCATAATATCCTTTAGGACCATCTATGTTGTTTCAAATAGCAAGGTTTCATTATTTTTTATTGCTGAGTAATATTCCATCACATATAAATATATGCCATATCTTTATCCATTCAGCTGTCTGTAGATACCTAGGTAGCTTCTAAATTTTGTATATTGTAAATAATTCTGCAGTGAATATAGGGGTTCATATACAGGATCCAGCAGAAGTAACACCATTGAGTGTGGTTGGTAGGGGATGTGAATGTCTCACGCGAGGTGGACAGCAATTTGAACATTTTCCCTAAAATGGGGTATGGTGTGCTGGAGTGTGATATTGTTATGTTCCAGAGTTACATGCTTATGATTTTGTATCAAAAGATTTTTATGTAATAAAAAGGGATGCTATTTGTGCTGGACCCTGTATATTATCAAATTAGTGCTTTTGTTATTTTTTTGAGCTAAATACCTAGAAGTAGAATTGCTGGAACACATGGTAGTAATTTTTAATTTTTTGAGTAATCTCCATACTTTTTCCATAGTGGTGTGCCTGGTAATTTTTTTGAATATTAGTATTGTGAATTTTACCTCATTAGGTGCTGGATATTTTTGTATTCCTATAAATATTTTTGATCTTTGTCCTGGGATGTGCTTATATTACTTGGGAACAAGTAATCTGATTTTGTTAAGTCTTGCTTTTAAGGATAGTTTAGGCTAAGGGTATTTCCCCCCTTTTATTGAGGTAAGACTGTCTTTCCACTCTAACCAATGCTCCTGGATTATGGGGTTTTCCTCTCTGCAGATGAAAGCAAGCACTATTCCCTTTCCTGCATTATCTCCAAGGATTGTTCTACTTCCTTTGAATGGTTTTTCTCCAGCCTCAGTTAATTCCTTTGCTCGTGTGTGATAATCAGTACTCTGTTAAGTACTTGAGATCTTCAGATCACCAGAGTTCTCTCTTTTTTTTTCTCTAGAACTCTGCCCTGTGCACAGCCTAAAATCTTTTTCCAGGTAGTAGCTGGATAGCGTTTCCCTTGCTTGTTTCCCATTCCTGAGGGATCAGTTTTTTTATTGCCTATGTCCAATGACTTGAGTTCCATTCTTTCATATATTTTGTCTGTTTTTTAGTTGTTTTAGGCAGAAGAGTAAATCTGGCCCCTGTTACTCCATCTTAGCCAGAAATAGAAGTTCCAGTTAATTTATATAGCCACAAGTGATTAGTGGTTAACCTATTGGACAAGGCAGAGTAAGATTATAATGAGAATCACCACAGGCATAAAACAGAGTCTTAAGATTATTTCTGAGACCTACCAAAATTGGGGCTTACATTTTGCTTTCCATTTTGCTTTCTAGGTATGGAAAATACAGTTGCTTTGCTGGGAAACATACTGTTACAAAAGATCATTTCCCAAGAAGTCTAAGATAATAGCCCCATTCACTGGCTCATGCTTCTGATCAGAGCTTTTGTTTTACAAGGCTGCTATTTATGGAGTTCCTTCTGTGTGTCTAGCACTGTGTAAACCTTGTTAATTCTATTTTGAGGTGTGTTATTATTCCCATTTTATAGCTGAGAAAACTGAAGCTCCAAGATTTCACAGCTACTAAGAGGTCAGGCGGGGTTTCAGATACAAGGCTGCTCTGAAGCCCACCTCGTTTCTTCTGCACTGCAGTGCCTAGATTGTCAACGTGGCTTTCCGTCGCCTCTACTACAAGCATGGTTCCTGCTGCCATGAGGCTGTGGAAGCCCATCTTTCGTTTGTCTTAAGGATTTGTAGATGGATGCAAACATATAATAATGTGATGATAATTTAACAAAGATAGGACTTTTCTTTCAAAAATAGTATATGAGTACTTCTTATAAGCACGGAATATTTTAATGTCTGTTCTAAGTATACTAGGCCAGTTATTTTCCAAAGTTGAGTTCGTGTCCCTTGGAGGCCATGTTAAAATACAGATTGCTGGACACACCTCCAGAGTTTCTAATTCACTTGGTCTCTGATGGGACCTGGGAACTTGCATTTCTCACACGTTCTCTGGTGATACTGATGCTGATGTCCTGAGAACCACTGCACTAGGTCAAGATTTTCCAGCTTATGCACTGTTGACATTTTTGGCCAGATAACTCTTAGTTGCGGTTCTGTGATTGTAGGATGTTTAGCAGTGTCCTGGTCTCTACCACTAGATGCTAGTACTACACCCCCTCTGATCATGCCAATCAGAAATGTCTCCAGCACTGGCCAGGTGGCTCAGGTGATTGGAGAATTATCCCATACATCAAAAGGTCATGGGTTGGATTCAGGGCATGTACATAGGTTGCAGGTTCAATCCCTGGTCAGGGTGAATATGGGAGGCAATCAACTGATGTTTCTCTCTCTCTTTCTCTCTCTCTCCCCCCCTCCCTCCCTGTCTCTCCCCTTTCCTTTTCTCTAAAATCATTAAAAACATCCTTGGGTGAGGATTTTTTAAAAATGTCTCCAAACACTGCCAATCGTCCCCCATTGAGAACCACTGCTCTAAGCGCAGCTCTGCATGAAGAATATGTAACAGGGTGGCTTATAGGTATCAGGACTAGTTCATATATTTATATTTGTCATTTTTGGATAAGACTCTAAAAAGACCATGAATTCAATCTGGTAATTCCTCTGCCTTCTTTCTTCTGCCTCTTGCTTTATGTAGAAGAGGAGGGGCAGTAAAGAGAGGAAGAATAAAGCAAATGGTGAAATATAAACATTTGAAGGAATCTGAGTGATGGGTATATGGGATTTTTATACTACCTTTGCAACTTTTCAGCGTAAGTCTGAAAATTTTTTTAAAAATCCTGTCAGTTCATTAGATGAAAGGGAACCCCTAGCCCTTGGACACCAGGGGGAAATTGAGCATGACATTGGAAAGCACGGGACAGAACTTTCGACTTAGTCAAGTCAGGTTCTGAAGACAGGTTTGTTGCTTAACTAACAAAAGAATAATTACTGAGCAAATCACTTAATTTCTCTCTGACTTGGTCCTATCGACTGTAAAATACAGTAGTGAGGGAGGGTTGTGAGGGTGAAAAGGGGGTACTTTTAGATGGTAGAGCAATACAGTGGCGATAGTCTCTATTCCATTCACAGAGTACTAGAGTGCCTACGTGAGGCGTGCATTGTGCTAATTGTCTTCACAAACGTATGCCCTTTAATCCTTGCAACATTTGATATGGTAAATATTACTGTAGTCTTTTTTCCAAGAAAACAAATTGGGTCTCGGAGATAACTACTACCTTGACAATATTAAACAGACATCCCATTGGACTTCCCTCCCTCTCTTCATTCATTTGGTCTTCCCTCCTGGTCTTGACACACACAAAACTGTTAGATCTCTAATCATGATCCTTGTTTAGATCTCTGTTATTCTGACGATTACAAATCAATATGATTTAGCATGATAACCACCAAGGCCTAGGTCTTCTTGAACACATTCTGAAATACAAAAGTAAGTAAATTGTACACTTAATTCTGTGTTTAGGGTCTTCTACAGTAGTGACCAACAAATCAATAAGAAAAGCATAGACAGAAAAATGCCGTAGAAAAATGGCAAAAATGAGCAAACATTCACCGAAGAGGAAATATATACAGCAAATTAACATTTGAAAAGATGTTCAGTATCATTAATGACCAAGGAAATGCCTATCAGTATCACAGTAATATGCACATTGATTTGGCTAAAATTTTAACATCTGACTATACTAATCATGAGGATATGGATTTATAGGATACAGTACTGATGAAAGTTTAAATTTGTACAGCAACTTTGGAAAACAATTTGGCATATCTTCAAGTGTACAACAATTAAATATTTTATAATTCAGTAATTCTATTTCTGGATACATACCAGTGCTGCCCAATAGACATAACACTTGAGCCACATAAGTATTTTTAAATTTTCTAGTGGTCATATTTAACAGATGAAATTAATTTTAATATACTTTATATTTTACTCAAAATATCCAACATGTTATGGTAATATGTTACCTATATAGCATACTATTAATGAAATAATTTATATTTTAATACTAAATTTTTCTTCCTTATTAAATTATATTTTATTGATCATGCTATTACAGTGGTCCCGATTTTCTTCCTTTGTATCCCCTCCACCCCAGGACCCCACCCCACTAACTAAGGCAATCCCCACACTATTGCTCATGTCCATGGGTCATGCATATAAGTTCCTTACCTACTCCATTTCCTATACTGTACTTTACACCCCCGTGGCTATTCTACCTATTTCTAGTTCTTAATTTACCTCTTCACTCATTCCCCCATGCCCCACTCCCATCTGGAAACTGTCAAAAAACTCTCCATATCCATGATTTTGTCTCTGTTCTTCTTGTTTGCTTAGTTTGTTTTTTAGATTCAATTGTTGATAGATATGTATTTATTGCTGTTTTATTGTTCATAGTTTTGATCTCTGTTTTCTTAAATAAATCCCTTTTACATTTCATATAATAATGGTTTGGTGATGATGAACGCCTTTAGTTATTTCTTGTCTAGGAAGCTCTTCTGCCCTTCAATTCTAAATGATATGTTTGCTGAGTAGAGCAATCTTGGCTATAGGTCTCTACTTTTCATGATTTTGAATCTTTCTAGACAATTCCTTATAGCTTGTAAGGTTTCTTTCAAGAAATCAGCTGACAGTCTTATGGGAACTCCCCTTTAGGTAACCAACTGCTTTTTTCTTGCTGCTTTTAAGATTCTCTTTTTATCTCTAACCTTTGACATTTTAATCATGATGAGTCTGGGAGTGGGCCTCTTTGCATCCATCTTGCTTGGGACTCTCTGTGCTTCCTGGGCTTGCATGTCTATTTCCTTCACCAAATTAGGGACATTTTCTATCATTACTTTTTCAGATAGATTTCCAATTTCTTGCTCTTTCTCTTCCCTTTCTGGCACCCCTAGGATGCAAACATTGGAACACTTGAAATTGTTCCAGACACTGCTCACACTATCCTTGTTTTTGGGGGGATTCTTTTTTCTTCTTGTTCTAATTGGTTGTTTTTTGCTTCCTTATGTTCCAAGTTATTGATTTGATTCTTGGCTTCATCCACTCTACTGTTGTTTCCCTGTACATTGTCCTTTATTTCAGTTAGTGAATCCTTTGTTTCTGACTGGATCTTTTTTATGCTATTGAGGTCTTCACTAAGTTCCTTAGGCATGATTATAACCAGTGTTTTGAACTCTGCATCTGATAGATTGCTTATCTCTATTTTGTTTAGTTCTTTTTCTGGACTTTTGATCTCTTCTTTCATTTGGGCCATGTTTCTTTGTCTCCTTATATTGGCAGTGTCCTTGTGTTTCTTTTTATGTATTAGGTAGAGCTGCTTTGACTTTGTGTTTTGGTAGTGTGGCCTAATGTATCAGGTATCCCGTAGGGTCCTATGACACAGCCTCCCTTATCACCTAAGCTGGGTCCTCAAGGTATGTCCTTCATGTAGGCTGAGTCACCTTCCTCTTGTAGTTGAGACTTAATTACTACTGGCAGGTCAATGGGAGGGATTTACCCAGGTCAGTCAGCTGCAAGGACTGGCTGTGATCTTCGACCACCAATTTTGCCCTCTGTGGAGGATCAATGGTGCAGGGGCAAGGTGGTGGTGCTCTGATGTATTCTATAGCTGTTGACTGGGTGCACAAACTCTGTGGTTTCCTGGGTTGTGCAAGCCAAAGTCAGCGTCCACCTGTGTTCTGCCCAGGGCCATCCTGCCTGAGCTATAAAGCAATCTAAGATGGCTGCTACTTGTGCTGGACTTGGAGATTCCCAGGGGAATGCAAAATCTAGGCAGGCTGCTGCTAGTGCTGAGCCTGGGGCCACTTAGCAAGAGGTCTAGGGACTGGGGGCTCACTGAGGCTGGCTGTTGCTTGTTTGATAGGATTTAGGAAGTTGTGAAACGTGAGTCAAGACCAGCCACACATATGGCAAAATCACAGTTAACAGCTTGGGTGGACCCATAAGTTGGATGAACAGAGTGTCAGAGGATCTCCAGTGTGGGGCAAAGTGTTAACCATATTGATGGAGTCTCAGATATGGCACCTGCTTGCCAGCTCTTTGGTTCTGTGGAGGGAAGGTTCAGAAAAGGGACTATGGCCTCTGCCCGCCTTTCTATTTGGGAGAAAGCTGTTCCCCAGCTCCTGCCTTGATGCCAGACACTTCAGTTCCTCCCTGTATGCCACTGGTGCCTTTCAAGCTCCTCTCCTGGTGCTTGAGCTCAGAGGGGGTGAGTGTGATTAAGTCTGTGTGTGGGTTCTTTAAGAGCAACTGCTTGGGACTCCAGAAGTTTCTTCCACCTACTTAATCCATGCTGGTTTTTGCAGCCAGAAGTTATAGGGACTTACCTTCCTGTCACTGGAACTCTGGGCTGGGGTCCTGGTGTGGGGCTAGGACTCTTTGCTCCCAAGATATCCCTCCCATGTGGATGTGGGAGTAGCTTGCTTCGCATCTCCACCCCTACTACCAGTCTGGGTGGATGTGGTTTCTTTAATTCCGTAGTTGTCAGACTTCCATTCAACTTAATGTCTGACAGTTCTGAGTGATGGTTGTTCTATAGTTTGTACTAAATTCTCTAAATCCATTGTATATTTTATACTTCAAGCATTGTTCAATTTGGATGCAAAATTTTCATTAGAGATATTTGATCTGAATTAGATTTTATAAAATTTACAACTGAAAAAATACGATCATGTATTACAATCATTCCAAACTAACTTAAAAGTTCCAATATGAATCAAGTACCAAAAAATTATTTTATTTTAATATGTGCATATACATTAACACAACTGTTTCTTCTTTTATAGAAGATTTTATTCGAGTTTGAAGGAAAAGCATTATCAGTTTTAAAACTAGTCCTTCCCAAGTTAAACAAATATACTAATACATATGTCAATATTGTTATTATTGAATTCAAAGGGGTATTGCATAAATTTATAAGCAACTATAAGTTTGTCAATGTCAATAAATCATTCTTTAATTTTAAAAAATGATTTATGTTAGAAAAATGTGTAAAATTATTTTTGTTGAATTGTGTTCTGAAAAGTTTCTGTTTCCACACAAAGTTCTGTACCTGTTTAAGTCACACATTAGCTTGTCCTTTTTTTAATTTTTGGAGCTTCAAATTAGGTCATTTACATGTAGTCTGATATCAGTGACAAAATATAAATTACTCCAACATTTTATTCTGTTTTTATTGAATATTTGGCAAGCATTTCTTTTGTTTTAATGAAATCTTGAATTGGACTTCACAGTACAGTAAATCTTTGCAAAATTTTTCCATGACTTACTCAAGAGGGGTTGACAAAGAACAAGATTATTAAATTTATTTTGTTCTATTTCTTTTAAGAGTTACACTATCTGGCATTCATCCACAGCATTTGCAAATATATACTGAATGATTTAACAACCAAATCCATGACACTTTTTAAGAGTCTGTTTTAGAAAGCTAAACAAGAATATGATATAGTAGAATGAAGCAATAAGGGAAACATAAGTCTCTTGTTTTAAAATTACATTAAATCTAGATTTTTTTCTTTTATACCTAATGTGTGTGAAGTGTAATCCATCAGTATAAAATTTAATTTTTACAAATCTAGCTAAAGTTCCTTGACAGATTTTAAATATTTTAAAATATTTAAATTATGAGTTTAATTTTTGAGGCCGTAAGTTGATATTATTTCTTCATAAATTTGGGAGTCTTTTGAGACAAAGCATATACTCCAAATATTAACTGAGCAGTGTCTTTTATGCTGTACTATTAATCTAAAACTGAAGAAAAGCAATTGTGCTTTTCAGGTTTTGAATCAATTGATATTAGATAATGTTAAACAAATCTTGTATTCCTCACACAGTTTTTTGGTGGTTTGTTTTTTGTGAAGAACCTTTTTAGTCCTTTCTCATAACATTCTAACAAATCTGAATATAACGACATATATATCAAAAAGTTATTTCCTTTCTTGTTCAAGAAACTGAACTGTTTATAGCTTGACAAATTTATAAGCTCAGATTCTTTTCAAATAACTTTAGAATGTTTCATGGGACATTTAATTTTGATTTCAAGAGACTAATTTCATCAATCCCTTTTTGATTGAGAAGGAAGTTACCAAATTCACTATATTTACTGAAAATCTCTTAATGTTATCAATTTTACTCTACCATTTTTTACACAACAAACAGCTTTTCCTTCTGTTCTGCTCCAACAAATTGTAATTGCTGTTCATCATGCAATGTCCAATATACTTTTAGCTCGTCTCTATCCGTACTGTTCAGTTCTAGTGCTAGTTTCTGTATCTCCTCTCAATCCTGCATCAGTATAGCTCCTTTTTAAAAATTTAAAATTTGTTCAAATGTATTTTTAACTAAAAGACATTTAGTTATACTTAAAATAGTAACAATGCCAACTTAATTTCCAATTACCACTTACAAAGATCCTTGTAATTTGTGCTGTCTGCATCAAACACATGATAACGTTGTATGGGTGCAAAAGAAAAAATCGTTTGACCTGAGTTGATCTGTCGACACTGTCTAGATTGGCCATGTATAGGAGGACTTCGATTTAATAATAGTGTGCTGAGGGATGCAGCAGTTCAAGTGACTGTCACACCAAAACAAGGAAGTTGTTTTAACAGAAACATATGTTATACCAGTTCAAGTTTCTAAATTTAAACTAATTAAAATTAGATGAAATTAAAAATTCAGTTCTTCAGTCAAATTTTAAATGTTCAATAGACATATGTGATTAGTGGCTACTGAATTGCAGTTACATAGCCAAGAGAATCTCAGGAGGATGATGAAGACTGGGTTGGGGAGAGGTGGGTTAGATGTAGTTACTGTCAAGATTGTAGTTTACATTTTACCTGGTAGGTTCATGAGTGTTTATTAAATTGAAAAATAACTAAGTAATTAAGGGTGAGCCATCTTAATAGTTTGGAATATATCCTTTTAGATAGTTTCTATACAAATATTCTTGTATTTCTCATCTATCTATCTATCTATCTATCTATCTATCTATCTATCTATCTATCTATTTGTCTGTCTGTCTGTCTATCCAGGCATAGAACAATGTACACATGTATTCTCATGTATTCAAGAATATACATGCATGTATGAGTACATACATGAGAAAATACACATATTCAAAGGACATATGAATAAGCTTTTATAGCATTCTCTTTTGATGGATATCAGATGTACAGATTTTGAATTAATCATAAACCTCAACATTCTTTTTTTTAAAAATATTTTATTTATTTATTTTTAGAGAGAGGGGAAGGGAAGGAGAAAGAGGGGGAGAGAAACATCAGTGTATGGTTGCGTCTCATGTGTCTCCTACTGGGGACCTGGCCTGCAACCCAGGCATGAGCCCTGACTGGGAATCGAACCGGCGACCCTTTGCTTCACAGGCCTGTGCTCAATCCACTGAGCTACACCAGCGAGGGCCATAAACCTCGACATTCTTATCATTGGTTTATGTTTTGCTATGTCAATCCATGTTAGAATTTGTACTAAATTCTAAAAACAGTTCTAGATATTTCACATGTGTATTTATAGCTGTATAAATTACTAGTATTTGATATCATTATTTTGTCATTTACTTAGTCTTACTCTCTTTTTCATCAGTTGGTCTTTTTTTCCTTCTTCCCTTTTCAATGGGAAGTAGTTTATCTCCCCACTATCATGACCCTTACTCCTCAGTGGAGAAGCTGTGCTGCAATAGAAAATTCACAGCAACAGAGTTGAGCAAGAACTTTCTAAAGAAACTAGTTCTTATTAATGCTATGCCTTTTGTTGCATGTTTATCCCACTATCTTTCTCTGTCTTTATATTCAGTGTGGTGTTTCATTATGAAAAACATTATATTTTAGAACTAACATCCTTTTATAATTAGTAAAGTGATACTTTTCTTAGTAATGAATGTTGTAAAGTTCTAAACTGGCTTTTATATTATGTTACTATGTTTTATTATAATTTTTAAATTGTTGTTCAATTACAATTGAACAACATTTCCTCCCCATTACTCTCCCCTGCCCTACCCACCCCCCACCTCCCACATTCAATCCCCCCCCGATTGTCTTTGTCCATGGTGGTTCCTTTACACAC
The DNA here is from genome assembly GCA_004027735.1 of Carollia perspicillata. Taxonomy (NCBI): domain Eukaryota; kingdom Metazoa; phylum Chordata; class Mammalia; order Chiroptera; family Phyllostomidae; genus Carollia; species Carollia perspicillata. The sequence goes on along the minus strand of PVKM010001332.1, from coordinate 8,590 downwards.
GATACTTGACTTGACCCTTCCCCTTCTTTTCCCCATTATCCCCCACCCTCCTCCTCTCTGGTTACTGTCAGTTTGTTCTTAATTTCCATGTCTCTAGTTCTGTTTTGCTCTCTTGTTTGTTCTGTTGATTAGGTTCCACTTATGGGTGAGATCATATGGTATTTGTCCCTCACTGCCTGGCTTATTTTAGCACAATACTGTCCAATTCTATCCATGCTGTCACAAAGGGTAGGAGTTTCTTCTTTCTTTCTACTGTGTGGTATTCCATTGTGTAAATATACCACAGTTTTTTGATCCACTCATTTACTGATGGGCACTTAGGCTATTTCTAGCACTTGGCTATTGTAAGTAATGCTGTTAAGAACATTGGGGTGCATAGGTTCTTTTGGATTGGTGTTTCTGGTTCTTAGGGTATAATCCCAGCAGTGGAATTGCCAGTTCAAAAGGCAGTTCCATTTTTAGTTCTCTGAGGAAATTCCATACTGTTTTCCACAGTGGTCATACTAGTCTGCATTCCCACCAACATTGTACTAGGATTCCCTTTTCTCCACATTCTAGCCACCATTCATTGTTTGTTGATTTGTTTATTATGGTCATTCTGACTGGTGTGAAGTGGTATTTCATTGTGGTTTAAATTTGCATCCCTCTGATGGCTAGTGATGCGAGTATAGGTTTTTACCTCCTTGGTTAGGTTTATTCCTAGGTACTTTTTTTTTTTTTGCTTGTTGCTATAGCAAATGGGACTTAGTTTCCTGATTCACGTTCCTGATATTTCATTGTTGGTGTACTAAAATGCTTTTGATTTTTGAATATTGACTTTGTATCCTGCTGTTTTGTCAAAATCACATATTAGTTCAAGTAGTTTTTTGGTGGGTTCTATAGGGTTTTCTGTGTACACGATCATGTCATCTGCAAAGAGTGGCAGTTTTACTTCCTCCTTTCCAATTTAGATTGCCTTTTATTTCTTTTTCTTGTCTGATCGCTGTGGTTAGGACTTCCAATACTATGTTGAATAGAAGTGGTGAAAGTGGACATCCTTGTTTTGTTCCTGATCTTAGTGGAAAAGCTTTAAGTTTTTGCCTGTTGAGTATGATGTTGGCTATAGATTTCTCACATATGGCCTTTATTACATCGAGGTATACTCCCTGTACTCCCACTTTGCTGAGTGTTTTTATTATAAATGGGTGCTGTACCTTATCAAATGCTTTTTTCACATCTATTATTTTTGTCTTTCATTTTGTTTATGTGATGTATTACATTTAATGATTTGTGAATACTGTACCATCTTTGCATCCCTGGGATGAATCCCACTTGATCACTGTGTATGATCTTTGTAATGTATTGCTGGGCATGGTTTGCCAATATTTTGTTGAGGATTTTATCATCTGTGTTCATCAGGAATATTGACCTGTAGTTTTCTTTCTTTCTTGTGTCTTCATCTGGTTTTTGTATTAGGATGATGCTGGCCTCATAAAGAGTTTGGGAGTCTTCCCTCTTCTTGGATTTTTTAGAATACTCTGAGAAGGATAGGGGTTAGCTCTTCCTGAAATGTTTTGTAAAATTCTTCTGTGAAACCATCTGGTCCAGGGCTTTTGTGTGCCGGGAGTTTTTTGATTGCTGCTTCAATTTCACTAGCTGTTATTAGTCTGTTCAGGCTTTCTGCTTCTATTTGATTCAGTTTTAGAATATTATATGTTTCCATAAATGTGTCCATTTCACTCAAGTTTTCAAATACCTTGGCATATAGTTGTTCATAGCAATTTATTACAATCCTTTGTATTTCTATGGTATCAGTTGTAATCTCTCCTTTTTCATCTTTTATTTTATTTATTTGGGTCCCTTCTCTTTTTTTCTTAATGAATCTGCTTAAAGGCTTGTCAATTTTGTTTATCTTTTCAAAGAACCAGCTCCTGGATTTACTGATCCTTTGAATTGTTCTTTTAGGCTCTATGTCATTTAATTCTGCTCTGATCTTGGTTATTTCCTTCCTTCTACTTGCTCTGGGCTTTGTTTGTTATTGTTCCTCCAGTTCTTGTAGATGTAGGGTTAGGTTGTTTATTTGAAATGTTTCCATCTTTTTTAGGTAGACCTGTATCACTATAAACTCTCCTCTCAGGACTACCTTTGCTGTGTCCCATAAGTTTTAGACTGTTGTGTGCTAATTTTCATTTTTTCCCCAAAACTTTTTATTTCTTCCTTAATCTCATTGTTAATCCATTCACTGTTTAACAGCATGCTATTCATTCTCCATAAATTTGAGTGTTTTTGAGTTTTCCACTTGACATTGGTTTCTAGTTCCAAGTCCTTGTGGTCCAAAAAAATGCTTGATATGATTTCAATTTTCCTGAATTTGTTGAGTCTTGTTTTGTGTCCTATCATGTGGCCTATCTCTGAAAATGTGCTATGTGCATTTGAAAAGAATCTTCTTTGGGATGAAAAGTCTGTGTATATCAGTTAAGTCCATTTGATCTAGTATGTCATTCAGTGCCACAATATCCTTGTTGATATTTTGTTTGGAAGCTCTATTCATTGTTGACAGTGGGTGTTAAAATCCCCTACTATAAGTGTGTTGCTGTCTATATCTTTCTTGAACTCCTCTAAGATTTTCATTATTTATTTGGGTGCTCCTATCTTGGGTGCATATATCTTTACAATGTTTATGTCTTCTTGATGGATTCTCCCTTGAGTATTATGAAATGTTCTTCTGTGTCTCTTTTTGTGGCCTTTGTTTTGAAGTCTATTTTGTTTGATATAAGTATTGCTACCTCAGCTTTTTTTTTCCTGTCCGTTTGCTTGGAATATTTTTTTTCAACCCTTCACTTTCAGTCTGTGTAGGTCTTTTGTTCTGAGCTGGGTCTCTGGCAGGCAGCATACGTGTGGGTCATATTTTCTTATCCATTCAGCTACCCTATCTCTTTTGAATGGAGTGTTTAATCCCTTTACATTTAAGATTGTTATTGATAGGTACTTATTCATTGCCGTTTCCCCCCTTTGTTCCTGTGTTTCTCTCTCACTCGTTTTTTTTTCATCTTAAAGCATTCCTTTAGCATATCCCGTAGTGCTAGTTTAGTGAAGGTGTATTCTTTTAGCCTTTTTTTGTCTGGGGAACGCCTTATTTCACTTTCCATTTTAAATGAGGGCCTTGCTGGGTAAAGTAGTCTTGGTTGCAGACCTTTGCTTTTCATTACTTGGAATATTTCTTGAAATACCCTTCTTGTTTGTAGCATTTCCATTGAGAAGTCAGCTGCTAGCCTTATCGGGACTCACTTGTATGTTACTTCCTGTTTTTCACTTGCTGCCTTTAAGATTCTCTCTTTGTCTTGGAATTTTGCCATTTTAATTATGTGTGCATTGGAGTGGACCTCTTTGGATTCCTCTTGTTTGGAACCCTCTGTGCTTCCTGGACTGTGTGACTTTTCTCTCATCAAATTAGGGAAGTTTTCCATCATTACTTTTTCAAACAGGTTTTCTATCCCTTGCTCTACTTCTCCTCCTTCTGGTATCCCTATTATACAGATGTTATTATGTTTCGTGTTGTCCTGAAGTTCCCTTAACCCTTCTTCATTCTTTTTGAGTCTTTTTTTCTTTTCTTGCTGTTTCTGGGAGTTTTTTTCTACCTTGTCCTCCAGCTCACTGATTCAGTCCTCTGCTTCATATAGCTTGATTTTGATTTCTTCTACTGTGTTCTTCAATTCAGAAATTGTATTCTTCATTTCTTCCTGGCTCTTATTCATAGGCTTTATTTCCTTTTTCATGCTGATGTAGTTTGTAGTAAGTCCTTGTTGCTTCCCTGTAGTTTTTTGTTGTTTTGAACTATCTGATAGTTTACTTGCCTCTGTTTCATTCAGAACTCTTTCTGGGGATTCCTCCTTTCCTTTCCATTGGGAGTTGTTTCTTTGTCTCCCCATTTTAGGGAAGATTTTTCTTCTTTGCTTTTGCTTCTTACATTGACTGACTCCTTGAGTTTGTTGTGTGAACTTGTATGGTAGGAGACTTCTGAGATTCAGTGGTGCAGTCTCCCTGATCTCCTGAACTTGATGCTCTTGGGATGCCCTTTATGTTGTTTATCTTGGCTCTCTGGATATAATTGGATTTTGATTGTTGTTGGGTCATTATTTTCTGGGTCCTTCCCTCCAGCTGTTTGACTGGGGGTCATGCACCCACCACCTCTTATGTGCTGTTGTCCAGGTGCTGCCATAATAAAACCACAAAGCCCAAGAAACAAACCCACACCCACAAAAATAACTGACCCCCACAATCCCACTTCAATAGCAAATGAATCAGTATTAATAAAGGTGTAAAGAGATTAAGACTATTATAAGAAAGGAGAGTGAATATGATATGACCTACTGAAGGAAAAATGATTTTAAGAGTGTAGAGGTAGGAGCGCTAATAAGAGTAGGGAATTGGAGCAATGCAAAGAACATAAAATTTGCATCATAAAAAAGGGAATAAAGAAAGTGGAATGGGATAAGAGAAGGGAAACATATAGCATTAGGTTTAAACAGAAATTTATAAAAATAAAATAAAGTGAGAAAACAAATAAATAAATAATAAGAAATAGGAACCGAACTGGAGAAAAAGATCCACCACAGTTCTATCAATAACAAGTGAGCTAAAATTAATATAGGTAGTATGGGAATAAGAGGGAAAAAAGAAAGAAAAGCTTAAGAGATGTCTAGAGAAAAGGGAAGTGATTTTGAAATGATAGAGGAAGAGGGAATACTAAGAGTGAGGAATGAATGCCAGGATAAGACAGGGAAAAATTAAAACTTGAGATGAAAAGAAAAAGGAAAAAAAGAAAAAAATGAAAAGAGGGCAGGATGAAAGAGGAAAAAACAGCTAACACAAGGAAAAAGTAAGATTTGAGATGAAAAAAGCATAGTAGAGGAGAATGGTAAAATTTGCAATTTGAAATACAAAAATAGTGAAGATCCAGAGATAAAATTGAAAAAATGCAACAACAATTACCCTGTGCACAACCAAACGAACAAAGGTTGCTAAAGGTGGAGAGAGAACTCAGGTATTTTAAGAGCAGGAAAAAGAATGTGAGATGATCATTGAAAAAAATTGGTTTTGAGAGGCTGGATGGTAAAGAAATAATAGTAAGCATGTGGAATCAAACGAATTGTATCAAAAGAGAAAACAAAATATAAAATGAAAATAATAAGAGGAAAGAAGAAGGTAAAATGGGGTCAGAGAATGGAGGGACAAAATATGTGAATCAAAATAAACTATAATATAAAAATCTAGTGACCTAATATGCACAAACTTGAAGGACAAGAAATGAATGTTTAAAAGCTATGCAGGAAAGAAAATATCACAAATTATGGAAAAGAACACAGTGAATTTCATCTTGGTAGCATCTGGTATTTACCACTGTTTTTTCTTTCTGGATCTGCTTCTGTTGATGTCAGATGATGACCCTGTGTGACCTAAGGCAGCTTGTTCAAGACTACCAGGGATCTACTGTCTGTGGCTGTTTCCTTCCGTTGTTAATCTAGTCGCTCTGCATTCAGCAGTCAGGCTTAACCACCACAGGTGGGGCAGAGTCTCTCCTCGGGTTGGGGCTATTGTTTCCCCTCAGGCTGCTGCTGCTCTGAGGGGAGGGGTCTGCCAGAGCAGTATGGCTGCTAGAGTATGGAGGATGACTCAGCGCCAGGATCCCAGCAGCTACTCTCTCAGTCTCCTCCCCAAAGCCTCCATCCCCAGTCTCTACTCAAGAGTCTCTGGTCCACTCTGCATCCCTCCTTTGCCAGAGCCCAGGGTAAGTGGCTGGAAATGAAAATTTATTCATTGGCCCTTTGCATCTCCAGCTATCTATCTCTGGCAAAGAGAAATCCTGCCGCTTTTCACAGCTGGATGTTATCTGTGTACTTTTTGGGCTCTGGTGCTATAGGCTGGGGATCCCAGCTTAGGGTTTAGGTCCCACATTTCTCAGGGGGATCCAACTAGCTGCTTAAATATTCCTCCAGCACTTCAGCTGCCTCCTGTGGGTGCTCAGCCAGTCCTATTGCATCTCTATCACACTCCCTATCTGTCAGGTTGTGCTGAAGCTCCTTATTCTGTCTTTCCATGGTTATGAGGCTTCTCACTTGATATTGTTCAGTTCTTTGTTCCAGATGACTTCCCCACAATTTAGTTGTAATTCCAGATTGGTCCTGGGAGGAAGTTAGTATAACTTCCACTCACTCTTCTGCTATCTCGGATCTCTTGCTACTTTTAAAAATTTGAGATATAATTGACATATAACATTATTTAAGCTTCAGGTGTACAACATAATGATTATTTGTATAAATTGTAAAATGTTCACGATGATAAGAACGTCTAGTTAACATCTATCACTGTACAGAGTCATAAATTTTTTCTTATGATGAAAATTTTTAAGATCTACTCTCTTAGCCACTTTCGAATATACAATACTGTATTGCTAACTATATCACCATGCTGTACATTACATTCCCATGACATTTATTTTATAACTGGAAGTTTGTACCTATTGGCCACCTTCAGCCATTTCTCTTAGCCCCCTTCCTCCCACCTCTGGCAAACTCTTATCTGTTCTCTCTGTCTGTGAGTTTGGATATTTTAATTTTCTTTAATTTTTTTACTTTTATAATTCATGTGTAAGTGAGATCATATCGACTTTGTCTTTCTCTGTCTGACTAATTTCACTTAGCATAATGCCCTCAAGGTCCATTCATGTAGCAAATGGCAAGATTTCCTGTTTTATGACAGAATAGCATTCCAGTATATAGATGCCATGTTTTCTTTATCACCTCATCCATTAGGAGACATGTCTTGGCTATTGTAGTGGACAGTTGCTTCCATATCTTGGCTATTTTAAATAATGGTACAATAAACATGGGGGTATATGCATCTTTTCAAATTAGTGTTTTTGTTTCCTTCAGATATGTAACTACCCAGAAGTAGAATTGTTGGATCACATGGTAGTTCTATTCTTAATTTTTTGAGGACCCTCCATACTGTTAACATAGTGGCTGTACCAATGTACATTCCTACCCATAGTGGACAAGGATTCTCTTTTCTCCACATCCTCACTAACGCTTGTTATTACTTGTCTTTTTATGGTAGCCACTTTAACAGGTGTGAGGTGCTATCTCTTTTTGGTTTAGTTTTGCATTTTCTTGATGATTGGATGTTGAGTACCTTTTCATACATACGTTGGCCATTTGTGTATCTTCTTTAGAAATTGCCTGTTCAGTTCCTCTGTCCATTTTTAAATTGGATTGTTTGATTTTTATTTTTGCTCTTGAGTTTACAAGTTCTTTATATAGTTTAAATATTAACCCGTTATCAAATATGTGATTTGAAAATATTTTTTCATGTGGTAGGTTGCCTTTTCATTTTGTTGATGAAATGTTTCTTTTGCAGAAGCTTTTTAGTTTGATGTAGGATGTAGTTGCAGTTGTTTATTTTTGGGTTTCATGTTTTTTTTTGCCTTGCTTTTGGAGTCAGATCCAAAACAACCATCACCAATATCAAGAAGCTTATCACTTATGTTTTCTTCTAGGAGTTTTATGATTTCAGGTCTTATGTTCATTTTTTTATCCATTTTGAGTTAATTTTTATATATGGTATAAGGTAGTGGTCCACTTTCATTATTTTCCATGTGGCTGTCAAGTTTTCCCCACCATTTATCAAGCACTGTTTCCCATTGTATATTCTTGGCACCTTTGTCATAAATTAATTGACCATATATAGATTAATAATGACTTAAGATAACCCTCTCTGAAGGCTTTCAACTGTATTAACTATTAAGCTAAGTATTAAGTTAAATAAATTATCATTTTTGCCCACATGAATTAGAGTATTAGGAGATGAATGGTAGAAGTAAAATATTAGGGTCAAGTTAGAAATTATTATTGATATTGCTAAAATTTCAAAATTTTGACTTCAGTGTAGAATTATCAAAGAGATTTTTCATATAACAATAATAACAACAATAACAATGGCTACTATTACTTACCTCATTAAAACGGATACAATAATGTTTACACGTATAGAAATCTATACCAGTAGTCAGGTCTCCATTTGTAAGGGAAGCAGTCATATCTAGGGTTGGATGAATAACCTCATAGGATATTTGGTTGTTTGCCTGGAACCCTTGCCTGGCTCCTTAAGAAAAGAGGAGAGGAATCTCATAGAAATAAATGTGTGTCTGATCGCTGGCTTTAACTTTCATTCATTTACTCCTATTCCTGTCCTTTTGTGGTACCACATGAATAATCAACAGCCCTTAGATGTGTGTTCTTTGAAAGCAATGAGGGGATTGTGTCCAGTTTGCTAGGTAGTTTCTGGGTATTCTCTCCCCATCACAACCCCCTCACCTGTCCTGTCTACCTTTCCCAGACCCCACAACTACACTGCCCGCCCCACTTTATCTGAATGCAGTGAGCGATGGTTCCTGGGATGCTGTTCTTTCCAGGGAACAGCAGTGTGGAACAGGGAGTGATCATGATGGTAAGATACCTCTACACTAAAGGCATGGAAAAAGAAAATAAAACTCCTAAGACATTTACAGTGTCTAATACCTAATATTTCCTAACAGACAGCTAAGAAGGAAGTG